>JBCEWC010007808.1:0-20870 GCA_038996855.1 Solanum aculeatissimum | reverse complement strand
AAACAAATATATGTAAATACAATTGCCTACCAGAAGATAAATGGGAAAAGTTAAAAATACCATTAGTAGTTAAAGGAGACATAACGTTTTGTGCTTAACTTTTGAATGTTCTTAAATATAATGTAGTGAGGTTTTATATTGATAGTTATATCTCTATCTCTTTTTTAATTTCTTTCTCTTATTTGACTTTTCAATCATTTATGTTTAAAATAGAAAATTCGAATGGAATAACATGTTAAAGTGAAATAATATCACCTGTTTTCATTATTTCTAAATTCAGTTATTTAATTTTTTGTAGAATGTGCAGTAATACAACGTTTGTGATTTGTGTTTTAGGTAATAACTTTGTCAATTTACTGAGGATAGGATAATAAGTCACTACACTTATTAGGTATGCCAACACATACAATAAGTAACTACACGTTTCAAAAAAGTTAATTACGGGAATCATTGTGTGATGCTCTAAATTGCACATTCTTCTCAAGATACTTCTTTCCCCTTGTAATATTAGTATCATTTTATGTGAGCTTTGTATATTCACGACACTTATTGGAATAAGTTGAATTACACACTCTCAAATATAGTCGTCGAAAATATTTATGTCAGCCTCTAATCACTGATGGCTATGGCCATCATATCATCATGTCAGCCTCCTCTGGAGAATAGTCAAAACCTTATGAACACGAATGCAATAAAAGACTACGCTTTAATTTTAAGGATCCTGTGATTATAAGCCATTTTCGATAAAATTGATATCATACTTATGTGGGGAACGAAGAATATTCTTGGAAGAAGATGGAGTTACGTAGATGAACTACAAAATAAAAAGCTTCTTTATGCATTCATTGGGAAGTTCTATTATGATACTAGAGATTAAGTAATTTAGAAAAATGATTCCTAAACAACATGAACTAAATGAAAAATATAATATTGTCTTGTTGGGCAATCGTATCACGATTCAGAATCGGGCATGATACCAACTGCCTAACCCACCGAGACAAGTCAGCCTAGAACAAAAAGAAGATAGGAAAAACTAATTCTAAGATCACCCAAGATTTAGTGTCACATGTATAAACTACTAATTTAATAAAAAGAAGGATAGTACAAGTCTCAGTGTCTTAGTTCTCGAATAGAACAAATATAAAATAAAAGGGCCTCAAGATTCCACTAATAAAACAAGTTTCTACCTCTCAAGTATCTAGAAGCTTAGTTTAAGATGAAAAATAAAGAGATCAGGAGGTACCAGGTTCAATACCTACACAACTGTAGAAGCAAGGGGTGAGTACCTAACAACATGGCACCCAACAAATGAATTCGAAGCCCTAAGTAAAGAAACGAAGAACATAAGTAATCCTATCATCCCAACCACATGCCTCCAATACTACAACCCTGCACATAAGAAAGCCAACTTACATAATATATATGTTCATAATACAAGTACACAACATAAGGCAGATAGTTTTCAACAATTTTACAAGTATAGAATTAATCATCATATCTCACTTCATATAGATAATCACATTAAATCTATGAGTGAAATGGGATGGAATGTAATGAAGTGCAAATAATATGATGCAATGTTAAGTAATCGTAATTCATGTCTGTCCTATGATATATATTTGCTGATCACCTAGGACTGAAACCCATGGGGGGCTTCACATGGATCTTGTATCCACCGAAACTATTTTCCTTCGGTATTTATCTTTCATTTCTAGTCGAAACTATTTCTCTTTCGCTTTTTCTTTCTTTTTATGCTTTGCTGGAACAATTTTCCTTCAGCATTTATCTTTTATTTCTAGCATGAACCATTTTTCTTTAGCTTTTATTCAATGGTGGGTGTAAGGAACTGAACTTCAAAAGACCTTAACAATGCTTAAAAATAAGTTTCCATGCATTTTAGGCTAGGTTTATCTTTCATGGACCCCTTCACGGCTCGTGAACCCATTCATTGGCCGTGAAGGCGATTATAGAGGTGGACTTGGCTGCCCAGGCCTGTCCTCAACTTTTAAAGCCAAGTATTCCCTCTTTGGAGCACTTCATGGCTCATGGACCCCTCCACTGTCCATGAAAGTGGCTCGTGGGAAGGGACTTGACCTTGGACTCGATTGCCATGTGTTCTCTTCATGGAGCACACCACGACTTGTGGTGCACACAATGGATCGTGGTGTGGTCTGTGAAGGGGAACCACACCACTAGACAAGTTCTTCTTGTAACTTGGGCCAATTTCATAAGAGGTATCACAACCAGTGAAATGGTTCACGGCTCAGGAAATCTTCCTTGAAGGTGTCTGGTTCAATTTTTCAACCTGATTTTATTAAGGGGTTTTTGGTATTTTCCCTTAACGCTTGGCATATTTTGGACATTATATGACTAAGTCATACTAAATCATCCCCTATACCATTCATAATACTTGATTCAATGCTAACACTTAATTTCTACAATCTAGCTCCTAAAAACACTCTCAAGCCTATAACTCAAGGATTCAAGCTAAAGAGTCAAATGGGGTTTTAAGTTCAAGCTGATTTCATATTAATTTCTCATCTCAAGCTTTAGGTATGTGGGATTGATCCTTGGTTACATCTCAACCTTAAAGCCTAAATTCTCTTCATCTAACTTCATGAACTTTAAAACATGTTCTAAGTACTATTTTCATGTGTTGACTTCAAATTGATGGAATTATGATATAGTTTGGATTCAAATGTTGATTTAAACATGAACTAAGTCTTATTTCAATGGTTTTACATGGTTCCTTGAATTATGAACTTGCATGCCCCTTTAAATTATGAATCCATGCATGGGTAACCTTGAATATGATTCAAATATATATTTGTTTTTTTGTCAGGCATGTTTCCATCTATTATCATATTTTAAGATTGAATTTCATGTACCCATGCTTTACTTTTAATTCTCATATTATGATCATGCTTGAACTAGGCTTTTACATGGAGTTTGACTATAAACATGAATGTACTTATAATATGAGCATGAATTGAGTATGGGTGTATGAGTTTATGATTGTGAGCTTGAATTAGTGGATATGAACATGGATTGAGCATGAATATATGAATATGAGTATGACATAAGTTGAATACTACTATGGCATAATTTGATGGTGGTTTGAGTATGACCTCTAAATGAACATGAATTACATGAATGTAATTTTGAGATAACTTCAAGTATGAGTGTGATATGCTATCATGTATGAAATAGGGTGTGCTAATGAGACAAGCCATAACCTTCCCTTCATACCATCATGTATGAATCTTGTATGCATAGATGAGGATGGCCATAACCCACCCTATGCATATTCATGTATGAGATTTTGTGTAATGACCTGGTTAGTCATTTTTAGCTTTATTTGTGAAAATTACTACTTTACCCTTTCGTAAGTGTTTTTGGGCTTATTTTGAACTATTTGAATGATTGAAACTAAAATCCAGAGTTTTAAAATGGTAAATAGGAGTTTTGACACTTTTTGGAAGCTTAAGTTATTAAAAAAGTGAGTTTTAGTGTCATTCTGATTTCCTAGTGTCAGATCAGGGATCCATCGATTTTACTAGTCTCAGAATATTGAAACTGAATTACAGGAAGTTATAGAATTGAATTTTGAGTTCAAATGAGATTTTTTAGCCCAAACTTGTGATTTTAGTTATTTTCGGGACAAAAATTTTACTTTGGGCAACATTCAAACTTCGGATGCTAGGATCGGAATTACGACAAATGCAGTAGTTCCATCATGTTAAACTAACGCTAGAAATGGTCTTGAAATAATTTTTGGAGTTGCCAAGGGCAGTTTTGATATTTTGAGTTTTAAACTACTTTTATCGAGTCAAATGAGTAAATGTGCGAGGAGGCCTTGAAATCAATTTCTCATGATTCTGTTCAGTCTTGATCACTATTTCTGGTTTGAATACATATAGAGTTTGTGTAATTCTGAGTTTGGATGAGTTTTAGGAGTCTGTTTCGAGTAGGGAATTATACTTGGTATTGCTAGTTTTTGCTGTTATCTGGTGCTGGCAAATCTCTTCTCCACGTTCTCGGAAGTCTTGATGTTGTTGTGCTCCGTATTCGCGAACAAAGTTCCATATTTGCAGAATGTTGGCGCATGCGAGTGACCCACCTCTTTTTTGTTCTCCGCATTCGCGGGTTGGTGTTCATAATCGTGGAGGTCTTTGACCCTTTCTCCTCCGCATTCACGACACTCCACCCACGATCACTGAGAGATTTTTATGCCTGGATAAATTAAAACCCGAGAGACACAATTTTTTACTCCATTTTTGAACTTGTGAAGCTTTTTGGATGATTTTGGAAGATGCTTTTCGAAGGATTTTACTGGGTAAGTGTTTTTAACATTATATTAATCATTTCCTTAAGTTTTATCTTTATTTCATCCTAAAATTCATGATTTTGAATGCCCAAAATTGTAGATTTTTACACTATGATTTTCTAATTTTGAATATTGATTTCTCCTTTGATTTATGCTAGATTTTAGTGAGATTTTCACCCATGAACTCCATTTTTTTGTGGTTTTTAATTTTAAAGTAAATGTTTAGATTCAGGAACTTTGTTTTTTTAGTTATAAATTGATCATTTTCCCCCTAAGCCTAAACCATGCCAATATGGGTATCAAAATGCTCCTCTTGATGCATAATATCTAATTATATAGTGATTAGTCAATTTGAGGATTGTTCTGAGGCTTGAGTTGATTTAAAGCTTGTTCTAGTGTATTTTCGGCATTGAGGTAGGTTTAACTAATCTTGTTGGGTCTGAATTTATGTTATTGATCATGTTTATGTGGTAATTGTGAGATCTAGACTAATTCATGAGTAATTATGTTGGTGAGATGTGATATTGATGGGAATGTGTTTTCAATTAAGTCGAATTATGGGTAATGGTGATTCTATTGTTAATATGAGATGGGTACTTATGGATTGAGATCCTATGAAATGTTGTCATGATAAATCAAGGATTGTAACAATGGTTTGGAAAACATGTTGGTAATTTGATGGTTAATGAGACACTTTGATGACTATACACATATCTTGTGATCGAGCAAGGTCTAGTTTTTGGGTTATATTTGATACTAGGTGTTATTATGATGCATATATAATTGTTGGGACAAGTAAGGTTCTGTATTCATGTTAATGTGGTTTTTGGATATACTTATGATGTAGTTGTATCTTGGGGACGAGTAAGGTCTGGTATCTATGATATACTTGTTAGTTTCACATATTGTTGATGGATTTATATTGTATGGACGACTAAGGTCCAGAATATATGTTTATATTTTGTACATCTAATCTTCGAAATTGTTATGTCTAGATGAGATATTGTGATGGATGGTGACACTTGATATTATGTTTCATGCCTGATGAGTCTTATAATGTATTACTCTCATTATGTTGTCATTGTGTTGATACACATATTTGGGTATTAGCATTGCCTTTCATTGTATCATGCTGCATTGTACCACCCCTTGACCCGAGTAGGTTGCAAGGGTAATTTGATCCATAATTGTACCAACCACGTTGACCCGATTAGGAGGCAAGAGTAAGATTTAATCCATATAATCCCTTGACCACGAGTAGGTGGCAAGGATGAGATAATGTAACACCCCTTTACCACGAGTAGGTAGCAAGGATGAGACATTATAACACCCTTGACTACGAGTAGGTGACAAGGTCACGAGACACTTGATGTATGATTTGGTGACACTGCATATACTATGTGGTTATTGCGTATGGTGTTGTTATCCTGGACGTGTGGTTGACCTTATGAGGCTTATTGTATATCCTTATTATGTACTAACCTTTTTGATGCAAGTGTAGGATTCTTCATTATTACATACTTGTTTAATTTCTCTGACCCAATTGGTTGAACCTACTAAGTACAGTTTTAGTGTACTCACTCCTACTTTGTTTCATCCTTGTAGATCATACACAGGGTTTGGGATAGCGTAGATGATCATTCTATCGGAGTGTTGTGGATATTACCCAGATCTATATAGTGAGGTTCAAACTTGAGTCACCATAAATCCTTGGATTGCCTTTTATTTTTTTTCTATCAGACTATGTATCAGATATTATAAGACAACCTTGTATTTTCCTTTGAGACAATTGTATTTATTCTTCAGTACTACTTTAGATGCTCCTATACTCATGACCCAGGTTTTGGGATATTTGATGTCATGTTGTGTTGACTTCCACTTTATTACGTTTTTCTTTAGTTATGACCTATTTTGGGTCATGACAAATTTGGTATTAGAGCCCTAGATTTGGGCTTGTGAGTCAATAGCAGGGTGTCTAGTACAGTCTCATGGATCGATGTGTAGATGTCCACACTAATATTTGGGAGGCTACGGGATACTCTTTAGGAAAACTTTCATGTCTTGCTTCTAATTTGTGCATTTCTTTGTATTACCCACTTTGAAAGTGTATAATCTACTCCTTTTGTGCAAATGCTGATTATGAGGTCCTAAAGATCCATGGGAGAGCCAGAGTCTGTTGATGTGGATCCCACTCGTGGTTTAGATAGAGTTCAGGATAGGGACCGAGGTGGAAGATTTGCTAGAAGGGTAGTTCCGCCCAGAGAGCAGCCAAGATCAACCTCTCCAAGGTCTGCATATGAGCCAGAGTGGCCTATAAATCCTATTTCTCCACCCTCAGCTCTAACCCTTACACCCTCAGTTCAGGAGTTGCTATTGAGGTTATTGGCTAGATTAGAGAGAGCTTCTCCAACCCCTGCTACCGTTGAGATACCATCTTCTGCAGCATCGATTAACCCTGCTATAGCCCCAACAGAGCTAGCTATGACCTATGTTAGTCCTTCTCCAACTCCAGCATATCCTCTTGTGGCAGCTGTGCCTCTACTTTAGACACCTCACCTGGGTGCAGGTGCATAATATTAGAGTTTGGCAGTTGTTATATCCGATCCTTTGCACCACACTTGTTTATGGTGCCATCATCTCCTTCTAGCCCAACTATGTCCTTAGTTGAGCAGAAGAGTTTTGAGAGGTTTGTTCGACTAGCTCCTCTAATATTTAACGGCACCTCGGGTGACAAAACTTATGATTTCTTATCAGAGTGTCAGGACTGATTATGTAATTTGTCCATCTTTGAGCCTCATGGAGTTGCTTATACTACTTATTAGCTTACCAACCTCCCAAGGTGTAGTAGAGGTCAGTTGTGGCTCATTGATCTACTAGATCTCTAGTTATGACTTGGGAGCAGTTTACAGTGATATTTTTGGAGAGGTTCGTGCCTTACAGCCTTCAGGACAGTAATCGTGATGAGTTTTATAGGCTTCGACAAGGTTCTATGGTAGTGTTAGACTATGAGGCCAAATTTTATGCATTGTCCTGATATGCCTTGTCCAACATCCCTACCAAGTTTGAGAGGATTTAGTGCTTCGCCAATGGATTGGTAGGGTATCTTCAGGAGGCTACATTTTTCTTAGTTCTAGTGAGAGGCATATTTCAGAGTGTTGTTGATCATACTAGTATGATAAAGCTCATTCAACATGCTAGATAGGGTGGCGGGAAGAGGTTCCATCATATGGGCAATTTAGTGGTCACCTGCTGCGAGATAGTGAGTTTCAGAGGCAGGGCCATCAGGGCTGGGCAGTTTAGGTAGCTCTTCCAGTATCTGATAGTGTTAACATCTCTAGGTCTACTCAGACAGGCCGTGATAGTTCTCTTGGTTCAGTCAGACGTGGTGGTTCCTTCGCATAGTCATCTTAGGGATGTGATTCTCGAGCTTGTTATGTTTGTGATAAGGATGGGCACTTCATAAACCATTTTCCACATCGTGTTTTTCCCACTCAGGCTTCAGGGTCCCAACCTACCCATCTAGCCACAACACCAGCAGTTAGAGACACCTCTCAAGGCATGGGGGGAGGTACTAAAGGAGGACGCAACACTGTGAGAAGTGGAACCCGTGGAGGCCTATAGGCTAGTGGTGACCATATGGTTTGCTATGCTATTCCGAATAAACTGAGGTGGAGGCTTCTGATGCAGTTATCATAGGTATGATTCTAGTATGCCACTATTCAACTTTAGTTTTGTTTGATCCTGGCTCTACTTATTCTTATGTGTTGGCTTATTTTTTATTCGGATATTGATATTATGTTTGAGTCGCTCGTCGATCCTATATGTGTTTCCACCCTACTAGTGAATTTTTAGTGGTGAATTAGGTGTACCATAGGTGTGTTGTGACCTTTATGGGGAGAGATACTTTTGCTGACTTGATATTGTTAGATATGGTAGACTTTGATGTGATATTAGGTATGGATTGGTTATTGCCTCATTATGCTATTCTTGATTACCATGCGAAGACAATGACTTTATCTTGTCCAGAGTTACCTCAGTTAGTGTGGACCGAAGTACCTTGCTCTTATCCTACGTTAGTTCTTATATGTACGTGTGCCGATTCATGGAAAAGGGTTTCTTGTCTTAGTTAGCTCATGTTTAGGCTGTTTCTTAGGAGTCCCCATCTTTAGAGGACACTAGAGTTGCTGGAGAGTTTATGGATGTCTTCTCTACTGATTTTCCAGGTGTTCCTCCTGATCGTGATATAGATTTTGCTATTGATGTAGAGGCAGACACTATGCCTATATCTATTCCTCCTTATTGGATAACTTCAACTGAATTAAAGAAGTTGAAGGAGCAATTGGAAGATTTATTGAAGAAGGGATTTATTCATCCGAGTGTGTCTCCTTGGGGTGCTCTTGTATTGTTAGTGAAGAAGAAAGATGGTACTATGCGTATATGTATTGATTATCACCAGTTTAACAAAGTGACTATAAAAAATAAATATCCCTTGCCTTGCAATGATTATCCTTTTGACTAATTAAAGGGTGCCTCAATATTCTCCAAGATTGATTTAAGGTTTGAATATCATCAGTTAAGAGTTCAGAAGTCTGACATCCCAAAGACAACTTTTAGGACCCGTTATAGGCATTATGAGTTCATGGTTAAGTCTTTTGGGTTGACAGATGCCCCTGCTACTATTATGGAGTTGATGAACTGAGTGTTCAAGCCCTTTTTTGACATCTTTATGATTGTGTTCATAGATGATATCTTGGTTTATTCTATGAGCGAGGCTGATCATGTTCAACACTTGAGGTCTGTACTTCAAAGATTGAGGGATGAGAAGTTATATGCCAAGTTCTCTAAGTGTGAGTTTTGGCTTGAGTTCATTGCTTTTCTTGGGCACATTGTGTCCAAAGAAGGTATTATGGTGGATCCGACCAAAGTGGCAACTGTTCATGAGTGGGCTAGGCCTACTTCTATTACTAAGATTTAGAGTTTCTTAAGGTTGGAGGGGTATTATCGATGGTTCGTTCAGGGTTTTTCCTCTATAACAACCCCGTTGACTAGATTGACTCAAAAGGTTCTGGCATTGCAGTGGTCGGATAGTTGTGAGGCAAGCTTTTAAAAGCTCAAGGATTTATTGACTTGAGCACCTATTCTCATTTTACCCGAGGAAGGAGTTCCATTTGTGGTATATTGTGATGCTTCTAGGATGGGATTTGGATGGTGTAAAGAGGAAAGGTGATAGCTTATGCTTTTAGATAGTTGTAGGTGCACAAAAGAAACTACCTTACCCATGACTTAGAGTTGGCTGCGGTTGTATTTGTGTTGAAGTTGTGGTGACATTATCTCTATGGGGTGCATTGTGAGGTCTTCACTGATTACCGGAGTCTCAAATATATCTTTTCTTAGCCTAATCTGAATATGAGATAGCGTAGGTGGTTGGAGTTGGTTAAGGACTATGATATCTCTATTCTATATCACCCCGGGAAGGTCAATGTTATGGATGATGCCTTGACCCGAAAGGCTACTAGCATGAGGAGTTTGACATTCTTGAGGGTTGAGGAGAGACCCCTAGCCTTAGAGGTTCAGTCGCTTGCTAAACAAATGATTCAGTTGGATATTTCTCCTCCCCATAGTATTTTGGCTTTGGTTGAGGCTAGATCTTCCTTGTTTGATCAGATATGTGTTCATCAGTTTGAGGACCCCAGGTTGTGCTTTAATCATAATAAAGTGTTGAGGGGTGAAGGCAAGGCAACTATTATTTATTCTGTGGATCTTTGAGGATACATAGTAGAGTTTGTGTACCCAAAGTGGGAGATTGGGTGATATTGATTCTTAATGAGGCCCATTGTGCTAGGTATTCCATCCACCTAGGGTAGCTAAGCTGTACCATGACCTAAAATAAATTATTGGTGGTTTGGGATGAGAAAGGACATAGTTGAATTTTTGGTGAAATGGTTGAATTGCCAAGAAGTCAAGTATGAACACAAAAACCCAGTGGATTGATATAAAATATGTCCATTCTCTAGTGGAAGTGGGAAAAAGTGACTATAGACTTTGTTATAGTTTGCCCATGGCTTTGGGCAAGTTTGATTCAGTTTGGTTAGTAGTTGATCGTTTGACCAAGTCGACTCACTTCTTACCAGTGAAGACTAGCTACAGTGCGGAGCAGTTGGCTAGGTTATATATCTAAGAGGTAGTCAGATTGCATGGTATGCTAGTGTCTATAGTATCTTATAGAGGATCTGCATTTATCTCTCACTTTTGGCGGGCTCTATAGCGTTGTTTGTGTACTAGAGTGGATTTGAGTTCAGCTTTCCACCCAAGACAGATGGTCAGTTCGAGCACACTATTCAGGTGTTGGAGGACATGCTACAAACTTGTGTGATTGATTTTGGTGCCTAATGAGACCAATACCTAGCTTTGGCAGAGTTCGTATAATAATGTTACCGTTCTAACATCCAAATGGCTCCATTTGAGACCTTATAAGGCCAGAGGTGTAGATCACCCATTGGATGGTTTGACTTAGGTTCTAATGATGTGTTGAGTGTAGACCTACTTAGAGATGCCATGGATCGGGTTCATTTGATTCAGGGTAGGCTTTTGATAGCTTAAAACCACTAGAAGAGGTATGTGGATCGGAGGACAAGGCCTCTGGAGTTCTCTATTAGTGATAGTGTTTGACTGAAGATATCACCCATGAAGGGTGTGATGAGATTTGGAAAGACGGGTAAGCTCAGTCCCAAATTTATTGGCCCATTTAAGATTTTGAGGAGAGTTGGTGAGGTTGCCTATGACCTGGCATTACCACCGAGATTATCATCTATTCATCCTATTTTTCATGTTTCTATGCTCCACCGGTATATTCCAGATGAGTCCCATGTGATCTCTTATGACTCTGATGAGTTGGGTTCAAATTTGACCTTTGAGTAAGAGCTTGTAACTATTTTGGACAGGCATGTCCGAAGTTTGAGATCTAAAGATATACTTTCTATGAAGGTTCAGTGACGGTACCATTCTGCTGATGAGGCTACTTGGGAGTTGGAGTTGGATATGTAGGCCAGATATCCTAGCCTTTTTGAGGTTTTAGGTACTCTTCTTTTCTTTATGTTTGAGGACAAACATTATTTTTAGTGGGGAATAATGTAATGACCTGGTTGGTCATTTTTGGCCTTATCTATGAAATTTACTATTTTACCCTTTCATAAGTTGCTTTGGGCCTATTTTGAACTATTTGAATGATTGAAACTGAAATCTAGAGTTTTAAAATGGTAAATATGAGTGTTGATACTTTTTAGAAGCTTAAGTTATTAAAAAAGTAAGTTTTAGTGCCATTCTAATTTTCTAGTGTCAGATTGGGGTTTCGTCGATCTCATTAGTTTCAGAATGTTGAAACTGAACTACAGGAAGTTGCAGAACTGAATTTGGAGCTAAAATAAGTTTTTAGGCCCAAAATTGTGATTTTAGTTATTTTTAGGACCAAAGTTTAACTTTGGTCAACATTCAAACTCGGAAGCTCGGATTGGAATTCTAACAGTTTCAATAGTTTTGAATGGTGAAACTAACGCTAGAAATGGTCTTGGAATAATTTTTGGAGTTGCTGAGGACAGTTTTGGTATTTTGAGTTATAAACTAGTTTTATCAAATTGGACTGGTAAATGTGGCGAGGAGGCCTTGAAATCAATTTCTGATGATTCCGTTGAGTCTGGATCGCTATTTCTGGTATGGATAAATATAGAGTTTAAGTAATTCTGTGTTTGGATAAGTTTCAGGGGTCCATTTTGAGTAGGGAATTAGACTTGGTATTGCTGGCTTTTGCTGTTATCTGGTGCAGGAACATCAAGCCTCCACATTTGCGGAGAAGCCTCCGCGTTCGTTGAGGCCTTGATGTTGCTGTGCTCCGCATTTGCGAACAAAGTCCCGCATTTTGCGGAGTGTTGGTACATGCGAGTGATCCCCCTCCTTTTTGTTCTCCACATTCACGGTTTGGTCTCCGCAATTGCAGAGGTCTTTGATCCTTTCTCCTCCGTGTTCGCAGAGAGTTTTTTACATCTGGATAGATTAAAACTCGAGAGACACCATTTTTACTCCATTTTCAAACTTATCAAGCTTTTTGGATGATTTTGGAATAGGATTCTCGAAGGATTTTACTGGGTAAGTGTTTCTAACATTATACTAATTGTTTTCCTTAAGTTCATCTTGATTTTATCCTAAAATTCATGATTTTCAATGTCTAAAATTGAGGATTTTTAGACTATGATTTTCAAACTTTGAATGTTGAATTCTTCTCCAATTTAAGCTTGATTTTAGTGGGGTTTTCACCAATGAACTCCATTTTTCGTGTTGAACATGATTTAAAAGTAAATTTTTAGATTCGAAAACTTTAATTTTAAGTCCTAAATTGACCATTTTTTTGCTAAGCCTAAACCATGCCAATATGGGTATCAAAATGCTTCTCTTGATACGTAGCATCTGATTTTATAGTTATTGGTCGATTTGAGGATCGTTCTGAGGCTTTAGTTGATTGAAAGCTTGTGCGAGTGCGATTTCGGCATTGAGGTAGGTTTGGCTAACCTTGTTGAGACTGGATTTTTGTTATTGATCATGTTTATGTGGTAATTATGATATTTAGACTAATTCATGAGTGATTATGTTGATGAGATGTGATATTGATGGGAATGTGATGTCGGTTAAGAAGAATTATGGGTAATGGTGATTCTATTGTTAATCTGAGATGGGTACTTGTGGATTGAGATCCTGTGAAATGTAGTTGTGATATATCGAGGATTTTAATAATGATTTGGAAAACATGTTGGTAATTTGATGGTTAACAGGACACTTTGATGACTATACACATATCTTGTGGATGAGCAATGTTTGGTTTTTGGGTTATACTTGTTGCTGGGATGTTATTATGATGCGTATATATAATTGTTGGGACTAGTAAGGTCCTGTATTCATGTTAATGTGAATTGTTGATATGATTATGGTGTATCTATATCTTAGGGATGAATATGGTCCGATATTTTTGATGTACTTGTTAGTTGGACATATCGTTGATGGATTTATATTGTATGGATGAGTGAGGTCCTGTGTATATGTATATATTTGGTTTATCTAATCTGGTGACACTTGATATTATATTTCATGCCTTGTGAGACTTATAATGTACTACTGTCATTATGTTGTCATTGTGTTTATGCACATATTTGGGTGATTAGTATTGCCTTGCATTGCACCATCCTTTGACCCAAGTAGGAGGCAAGAGTAATTTGCTCCACAGTTGTACCAACCCCCTTAACCCGAGTAGGAGGAAAGTGTGAGGTTTACTCCATAAAATTCCTTGACCGCGAGTAGGTGGCAAAGATTAGATAATATAACATCCCTTTACCGCGAGTAGGTAGCAAGGATGAGTCATTGTAACACCCTTGACTACTAGTAGGTGGCAAGGTCATGAGACACTTGATTCATGATTTGATGACATTGCATATACCGTGTGGTTATTGTCTATGGTATTTTTATCCTGGCCATGTGGGATACCTTATGACACTTATTGTATATTCTTATTGTGTACTAACCTTTTTGATGTAGGTGTAGGATTCTTCGTTATTACATACTTGTTCAATTTTTCTTACCCAGTCGGTTGAACCTACTGGGTACATTTTTGGTATACTCACCCCTACTTTATTTCATCCTTGTAGATCATACATAGGGCTCGGGACAGGGTGGTTGATCATTCTATTGGAATGTTGTGGAAATCACCCAGATCTTTACGGTGAGGCTCAGACTTCGAGTCACCGTGGATCCTTGGATCATCTTTCATTTCTTTTATATCAGACTATGTATAAGATATTATGAGACAACCTTGTATTTTCCTTTGAGACAATTGTATTTATTCTTCAGTACTTCTTTAGATGTTCTTGTACTCAAGACTCTAGGTTTTTTGATATTTGATATTATGTTGTGTTGACTTCCATTTTATAACATTCTTTTTTAGTCGTGACCCATTTCAGGTTATGACATTTTGGTTGTATTTATTAGGTAGGGCAAAACCCTCTCTTTACACCAGTTGAGTGCATAGATTAGAATGGGCATAACCCTCCCTTTACACATGGTATAGGTTGGGGTGGGCACAACCCACCCTATACCCAGACAGGTAATGAGCTATGTGTATTGATGACGTAGGGAATAACTCTCCTTTTACACTAGGTATAGATGAGGATGGGCACAACCCACCCTATACCCACTGGGAAAGGAATGACTTAATGTATGTAAGCATATATGGACTATGACTGATTTTGTGAATTTATGATAATGTGTAGGGAATCTTGGTGATGTCAACAAATATATTTTCATGTGATTGTATCTATTCATGTACTAGAGTTTTCATGTAACATTGTCATGCAGGTCTTTATTGTACTCTTTTACATTGCATGCCAGCATACTTAGTACATTCAAACATACTAATGCATACTCTATGCCTGCATTGTATCATAATGAAGGTGCAAGTGATCCTATTATCCCTCCCCGTGGCTAGGTCAAGATACTTTGATGATCTAGATTGGATGAGTCCTCATGTTTCAAGGATGAGGCTTGCTATTTTATTTTCATGTCATGTTTATGTTCTAGAGATAGCTTTTTTATATTCAGGGTGAGCCCCCATTTTATGTCATAAGTTAGAGGCATTTGTTGTACTTATGTATTGTCTCAGTTTTAGACTTTATCCCTTATGTTACGGTCTTTCTTATGACTATGAGATATGTTATGTCTATGCTTCCGCTATATATTTCTCATTGATTTACCTTGAATGCTAAGGGGTTAGTTTGGGGTTCCTTCAGAGATCTCATTCACCGTGTTATGACTAGGCCCTAGGTTTGGGTCATGACAAACTTGGTATCAAAGCATTAAGGTTTTGAAATGATCCTTGTAGTCTAACTTGCCGTATCAAGTAGTGTCTTACTCATTGGTGTGAAGTGCACCACATCTATGAGTAGGAGCTATAAGGCATTTTAGGAAATGTCTTACTTCTTCATGATTCCTGTCATGCCATAGAACGTGTCCTAAGGTTTCCTAAATCTAGCAAATCTTCTCTGATACCTTGAAAAAATATGCTTTAAAGGAGAGCACCTTAGCCTAGACAGGCTCCAACTAATGAGGACCAGCTCCTCAAGAGCCTATGGGAGAGCCAGTTACTCATGCCGAATTCCATACTACTTTTTCCATGTTGGCCCAAGCGGTGACCAACTAAGCTAGATATGTTGTTCCTCCTCCTCATATTCCCACCCCAGCTGCTAGGGTGAGAGATTTTGCCCAGATAAATCCTCCAGAGTTCTATGGATCCAAAGTTGATGAGGATGCTCAAGAATTCTTTGATGAGATCTACAAAATGTTGGCCATAATGGGGGTGTCGTCAGAAGAGAAGGCTGAGTTGGCTGCTTAACAATTGAAGGGGGTGATCTAAGTGTGGTATACTCAATGGTTGATTGAGATGGGTGATGATAGAGTTGGTTGGGAGGAGTTCAAATTTGGTTTCCTTGATCATTTCTTCCTTCTTGAACTTAGGGAGGCTAAATTGAAAGAGTTTATCAACCTCAAACAGGGAGGAATGAGTTTGAGGAAATATTCCCTTAAGTTCACCTAACTCTCACTATATTCTCCTACACAAGTGGCTGACCCCTGTCCTAGAATACACAAGTTTATCTCTAGGTTTTCTAACTTGGTTGTCAAAGAGTGCCACACGGATATACTTACTAGGGAGATGTACATTTCTAGACTCATGACATACACTGAGCAAATTGAAGGGCAGAAACTCAAGGAAAGAAGAGTGAGGGATTCCAAGAGGGCCCATTGTGAGGATGGATTCTCCAACTCTAGAGGTGGTAATGTTGGTTGCTATTTTCAATAGTGCCAAGATTCACATAAAAGGAATGCCATGGATAGGAAGAGTAATCCTAGGTGCAATGGGTGTGGTAAGAATCATGTGGGTAAGTGCTTGGCGGGATTGGGTGCTTGTTTTGGTTGTGGCAAGATGGGCCACAGACTTGCTGATTTGATAGTCAAAAGAAGGGCCAAGAAGGCCGTTCACAAGGTCAAATAGTTTTGGGTGGTCAAGGTCAACCAAAGGCCCAACAAGGTAATGCTCCTTGTAATAACAGGTTCTATGCCTTATATGCTTGTCAGGAGGATGAAAAGACTCCGAATGTGGTGACTGGTATGTTGAAAGTCTTTGATTTTGATGTATATGCTTTGCTTGATCAAGGTGCAAATTTATATTTTATCACTCCTTTATTGGCTATTAAGTTTGGTATGAGTCCTGAAATTTTGAGGGAGCCATTCTCAGTTTATATTCCCGTGGGTGAGTCTATTGTAGCCCATATAGTCTATCAGGGTTTTCCTATTTCAGTTTTGCATATAGTCCTTCCTTTTGATCTTGTTGAACTTGAGATGGTTGATTTAGAAGTCATTCTCTGGATGGATTGGTTGCATGTTTCTTACGACTCAATAGGTTGTAGGACATGAACGGTCAAATTCCAATTTCCAAATGAACCTATTCTTGATGGGTAGGTAGTGACTCCGCTTTTAAAGGTTGGTTTATCGTTTATCTCAAAGCCCAAAAAATGATTTCTAAGGGGTGCATCTATCATATAGTGATGTTAGAGATTTTGAATCCAAGTCTCCTACTCTTAAGTCAGTTACAGTGGTTAATGAGTTTTTAAATGTCTTTCTTAAGGATTTGCCTAGTATTCCTCTCGAAAGGGAAGTAGACTTTGGCATAGATCTTCTTCCTGATTGTAATGATCCCCAATTTAGGAGCTAAGAGTGCAGAAAAAGTTGGCAGCAAATGACCTGGAGTCAGTTTATAAGGGTGACTTATGAGCCGTAGGTTTGGTCCTTAAACATAAACTTTAGGAAAGAGAAAAAGTTTCCAAATACGACCCATTAAAAACATGATAGACCATAGATGGGTTCATGGTTGAGGGCCTTGACATGAAGGAAATTTAGAGTTTGTTAGAAAGTAACCTACGAATTAACAACACGGTCCCCAGAACCTCTTCGTAGATAGGGTCCATGAAAATATGAAAAATGACTAAGTGTGGAAGGACTTTATGAGTCCAACCACGAGCCATAGATCAAAGGACAGACCTTAGAATATATTTGTACTTTTGGGGTCAGTAAATCAGTTTCAGGAGTTTTGGAAAAGTTAACAAGATGGATAGGACCTACGTTCTGTGGTTCAAACCATGACCTATAATTGGTACTTTATAAGATGATTTTGGCAGTTTTAATGATGGATAGTTTTGTCATTTCTGACATTCTTATTCCTAAACTAAGTCATTTTTGGGATCTAAAGAGGCCTAAATTAACCCTTGAATCCCTAGGAACTTCCATTCTCTTCATTCATCCAATTCTTAAAATTTCTTAAGGCATTATTCTCTTTAAAAAATGGTTAAGGCAAGCTAGGGTTTTCAAGGTTCTTCCCAAAAGCTTCAAGTTTTATTTTTGAAAGCTTACTAAGGTATGTGAGTTTGTTTTATCGGTATCCTTCCACCCATAACGTCCTTCATAATGTATTTTACCTTTTCTTAAGTTTCTTCAAGTTAATATACATGTTTAGGATGATTTCATGATACATTATGTTATTAAACGACCTCAATGATATCCTATAATGTTTTACTAAGTATAAGTATTTAAGTTATTGATGATGACCCCAATGATGAGTTTTGTTAACATTGAAATGTGGGCTATTTTACACATTTTAAATGACTATATTTTCTTGATTTAAGCACGAATATGTGATTTATGATTGTTCCATCTAAAAGCCTAGCCCACCTAGTTTTAAGTAAAGCTTTGCATAATTTATGATGATGATTAGGGCATTAAAGTTGAGTTTTAAAGTCATGATTTGTCAAAGATATAAACATGTTGACAATTGCTGTAAATATGTTTAAGAAGGTCCCCAAGATGAAAGGACAATACTCACTTGGTGGTTCCTTAAGTTCGAGCTACTCTTAAGCTTGCTACTTATGATTCTAAGTGTAATAATTTGACTAAGTTATGTTTTAAAGATTTCTGTGGGATGACTTAGCACTGAATGTGACATTGAGGCGAGTTTAGTAAGGAAACCTTAATAGTAATCCTTTGTCTCATTTACTATGTGCCACTATAGGAGCCCTTGTAGGCTAGGATAGTGGATCTATGTAGGCCATTTATGTTATATAAAGATGCATTCTAAGTTGATGGAGTTCTACCCGGCAAATGGTTTTCCTATGCCAACGTAGGGGGTTATGTTGGATTCTATGTAGTACACATGGTCTTATATGTTGGTTAAGGTCTTCTCCCATAAGTTTATGATTTTGTGATATGATTTCACTACATGCGGTCTTTTATGCATTTATTCTCATTCATATTTAGCGATATTCCTTATTCATGTTTAAGCTCATATTAAGTACTTTCACTACCTTAAATGTACATGTTTTCTTATGAATGATGGCATTACAATTTCATGCATTGCATTTCATTTCATCTCACATATTTAGTATATTCCAAAAGTACTAACGCATATTTTTCCTGCAAGATTTAACCATGTAGGGATAGTACTCCTCCACTGGCTTATGGCTAGTCTTTTGGCATTCAAGACTAGTGCTTTTGTTGTGGTGAGCCCATAGTTCGTGACTCTACCATTTTCCATCTAGCTTGTATTTTCTTTTGAGTCAATGCATATGTTTCCCTTTTAAGGCTTTTACTTTCTATGTTGTTAAATAATTATTTGATGGAAACTAACCCTTATCAATTCTGTCCATCGATGTAGTAGTTGGTATGATTTATGGATAAAATAGAGTAGTCTTACATGCTTTTTAATGTTGTTTCTTTGTCATAAAATTCCCATAGACCCTTACCCATTTTAATTTTGCATTTCTTTATGTTTTATGTCTATTAGTGCTTAGGGTATTTAAGATGGCTTGAGTGAGTTTCCTTCGAGTATCTCATTCACCGTATGATGACTAGGCCCCTAGGTCGGGTCATTATAAACTTGGTATCAGAGCATGAGGTTTTAAAAATATTCCTCAAATTTCTATTCATATCTCATTGAGTAGAGTCTCATTCAAGGTTGTGAAGCGCGCCACTATCTTGAGTGAGAGGCTATGAGATGGTTTAGGATAGTCTTCCCTTCTTTCTTATTCATGTCATGCCTTTAGAGTTGACTAAGGTATTTCAATCACTAATGATGACCTCTTTGCTTGTTTATAGATCATGTCACCAAGAAGAGCTCCATACCAAAGAGGCACTCCCAAGCAATAAGTCCCTCCGCTCCAACAAGATGATGGAGTGTCTCATGTAGAGTTCCAAGCGACCTTCACCTTTTTGGCCCAAGCATTTGCCAACAAAGCTAACCAGGAGATTGTCGTACCTCCCCAAGTTCCTACTCCAGCCACTCAAGTGAGAGACTTCATATGGATGAATCCTCCGAAGTTCCATGTTTCCAAGATGGGGGAGGATCCCATTATTTTGATTGAGGAAACCTATCGAGTAGTACTGGTTTTGGGTATTCCTCTGGAGGAAAAAGCCAAGTTGGTGGCTTACCAACTCAAAGGGTAACCAAAATTTGGTATGAGCAATGGGTGGATGAGAGAGGCTAAGAAGTGGGTCCCATTGGATGAGAGGAGTTCAGGTGTGCCTTCTTGGATCGGTTCTTTTCAATTGAGCTAAGGGAGGCCAAGGTCCAAGAATTTATCAACCTCAGATAAGGGTCCATGAGTGTGAAGGAGTATGCCCTCAAATTCACTAAGCTTTCAAGTATGCTCCCTTCATGGTTGCGGATCCTAGGGCCTATATGAGCAAGTTTATTTCTGGCGTCTCTTACTTGGTCTCCAAAGAGTGTATGATAGGCTTTGATGTAATTCTCGGGATGGATTGGTCGCATGCTTTCTATGCTTCCATTGATTATAGAACCCGTAGAGTCAAGTTTCAATTTCCAAGTGAGCTAATTCTTGAATGAGAGGGTAGTAACTCTTTATGTAGGGGTTGGTTCATTTCTTTCTTAAAGGCACCAAAAATAATATCCAAAGGGTTCATCTATCATCAAGTAAGAGTCAAATATGTCACTTCTAAAGTTCCTTCCCTTGAGTCGATCCCCATTGTGAATAAATTTCCCAATGTGTTTTTAGATGAGTTACTGTAACAACCCGAAAATTTCTGAAACTCCTTACGGTTGATCTTGTATGATGTTATATTAGTCATGTTTGAAATTTGGTATCCACGGGTTGAGTTTAAGTGTCCGAACGCAAAAATGGATTGTTTTGGGGCCTAGAGGGGCCATTTGGACAGTGAGCTTCGTAGAAGCATAAATTTTGGAATGATTTGAACCATGTGGCCTACTACATATCAAATTGAAGATATTGGAATTATATTTGCAACGCAACTTGTCTCACTCAATTCTAAGGTCGGATGAAGAAGTTATGGCCAAATTAGTGGGACTGTCGGAAATTCGGAAGACATTGGAGATAGGCCCTGGAAATTTGCCCAAGGCGTGTGAGACGGACCGTTAAACTTTGAACGG
>JBCEWC010007807.1:0-20871 GCA_038996855.1 Solanum aculeatissimum | reverse complement strand
AAATTTTGAAGTATTTAATTGAATTGAGTTTTGGGTTGTAGAAATTAGGTGATTTAAAGTTGATTTAAGTTTGAATTATATGAGGTTCCAATGGATTTGATGAAGGTCAAGTTATGCATGTCCCCTTTACTCTTTAACTATGCATGGGTAATGTTTTAATGATGGTTTAAGTGTTGAGTTAACTTGAATTTGTTATGAACTACTCTTGATTTGAATTTAAAGTATGAATTCTAGTGTCCATGCTATTCTCATTGTTCCTCATGGCATTTTCATGCATGATCATCGTTTCTCAAGAAGGTTTTGATGTGGGCTAAGTCTCAAACATGTTTATGACTATGATTTTCATCAAGTATGGGTTATGACAAGAATGTGATCCCATAATGTTTATGATATAGCTCTTTGAGCAACATGGGTGTTTACACTGATATTATATGACAAGTTATGACAAGTATGGAGCTACTCTTATGCATGAAGTTTGACATGAAAGTTTGTTTGGCTTTTTTGCCCATGAAGCATGATTATGAAATTTGTTTGACTCTTGATAAGTATGCATAAGAGTAATGAAAGTGATATTTTGCTTTTAAGCCCAAGTATGCATGATTTGATGTTCAAGTGTCGAGTTTTCATTTTAAAGGCATGTATATATATATGTATTCTTGTGGGATGATGACTTAGTACCGAGAAGGATTGGAATAGTAAGTGGGTTATCCCCAAGGGTCCCACACCTTTCCCGAAACTATGTGCCAACATTGGTTGCTACCGAAATGGGAGGCACGTAAGGTATGCTTTGATATGATATGATATGATAAGATATGCTATGTTATATAAATCCTTTTGAAATGGTCGGTCTGTAAGGAAGGTGGTCATCACACCGAAATGAGAGGCCCTTAAGGTGTGGTGTAGATTACCTTTGGCAAATAATCTTCGTCGATCCAATGGGAGGCCTCATTGGGCAAGTTCATGTTGTAGCTCACATGAGTTTGGATGTCGGCTATGGTTTCATCCCTTCTATACTATAAGCATTATGGCATTTCATGCATCATGATCATCATGGCATTTTTCTATATTGTTCTTTCTTATATTCTCTTCTATGTATATGCCCTTGTCATGTAGGTTGTTGTAGGTTCATGTGCACACGTAATTGCATGCCCGCATACTTAGTGTTTTATTGTGCTAACCCATACTCTTTTCTACATATTTTAACCATGTAGGGACCAGCGATGACCTCAATATATCGTTGCACAACGAGTGATCTACTTGAAGCTAATTGCTTGTGGTGAGCCCTTTGTCCAAGGGCAATATCTACTTTCCTCTTCCTTGAATTGTTTTTTACTTTCTTTCTTATGACTTGAGGGTGAGCCCGAATTATGTCGAGGCCCTGCTCTATCTTATCTAGAGGTTATATTGGACATGTTAGACTCTTGCACGTTGTATTATGTTTTATTGGGATGTTATAACTATTGGGTTATGTTATGGAAATGATGTTTCGATTATGCTTATGATTATGTTTATGGGCTTGTGAATGTTGGGATTTTGCTTATGTGGAAATTCCCCTAACCCAGTATGCCCCCATAGCTTGAGTCCTACTTACCCGCCCCTTAGAAATCCTTGTTATGTGCTATGTGATTCATGCTCATCCCATCCCCGGCAACATCCCCATAGCTTGAGTCCAAAGCCCCATTTCCACTAGAATTATGTGTTATGTGTTTACTTTTCCCTGCTTCTGAACCGATGATGTTAGTGATGATGGTTTGATCGAGGACTTACGGGTTCTCCTTTGCCATGTCACATCTAGTCCAAACTTTCGGGTCTTGACATAATGAAATGGATAGAACTTACAGAAAACAGGGCCTCACGGAGGACACCAGTGGCCGTGTTCTGTTTCACGGGTTGTGGACCTATTCTTGGGACCATACTTGGTCCAGGAACTAGCCTTGAGCCTAAGAAGCTCACTGGACTAACCCACGGGACCCTTCAGGGACTGTGAAGGCTCACACGGACCGTGAAGTGGTCCGTGAGGCTACACTTAGTCCAAGGCTTGGTCCCAATCCCAAGGGACACACTGGATCAACCCACGTGACCCACCACGGACCATGAACCACTAAACGGTCCATGGTCCCCCACTTAGACCCCAATCTGGAACCCTTTTCCAGCATACTCCCAATTATGGGCAGTCTTACTGCAAAGGCCATAACTTTCACATCCAAACTCCGACTTGAGTGAAATCAGTTGTGTTGCGAAGATAACTCAAAGATGTTTGATTTTATATATAATAAACCACACATTTAATCTTTCACCAAAATCTATTCCCTCTTAAAGTCAATGCTATCTAAACGTCCTTACAACCTTCCACCAAATTAATTCCATTGAACCCCGCCACTTAAATATAACCCATGGCTACAAAAATTCAACCATGACGAGTTCACTACTAATCTTGACCAACCATTGTGAAGTTTGAAAATTTTCGGATCGTTATAGAGAAATTAAAACATTTTCTAGATAATAACTTTATTACGTTGAGTGTTTCTCCTTGGGTGCTCCTATCCTATTCGTGAGAAAGAAATATGGGTCTCTCAGAATATGTATTAATTATAGACAACTAAAAAAGGTGATAATAAAGAATAAATATCCTCTCCCCAAGATAACTGACTTGTTTGACCAACTTCAGGATGTCTCTTGTTTCTCAAAGATAGACCTCAGATCTGGTTACCATCAGTTGAAGGTAAGGAAATGTTACATCAAAAAATAGCCTTTAGGAATCGTTATGGCCATTTTGAGTTCTTGGTCATGCCCTTTAGGTTGACTGACGTGCCTACAACCTTTATTGATTTAATGAAAAGAGTCTTCAGACCGTACCTAGATATGTTTGTGATAGTATTTATCAACGATATTTTGGTGTATTCCAAAGATGAGGAGGAGAATGTTAATCACCTCAAAATTGCTTTACAGACTCTCAAAGAAATGAGTTATATGTAAAAACAATTAAATATAAATTTTGGCTCAATTCTATGGCTTTTCTACGCCATATTATCTCAAGCGATGGTATTCGAGTGGACACTCAAAGGATTAAGGCAGTTAAGAACTGGCCTAGACTAACCTCTCTGACTGACATAAGAAGCATCTTGGGATTGGCAGGCTACTATTACAGGTTTGTTGAAGGATTTTCTTCCATATCCTCACCATTGACTATACTAACTCAGAAGAAGGTGAAGTTCCAATGGTATGATGAATGTGAGAAAAGCTTCCAGGAGTTGAAAACAAGGTTGATTATTGCACCAGTTTTGACCTTGGCTGATGGAATTGAGAATTTTATGATATATTGTGATGCGTCTAGAGTTGGAAATGGTTGTGTGTTGACGTAGAGAGGAAACGTGGTAGCTTATTCTTCTAGACAGCTTAAGGTTCATGAGAAGACTTACCCGACCCATGATCTTGAGTTGGCAATTGTAGTGTTTACTCTCGAAAATTGGTGTCACTACCTATATGAAGTGCATGTAGGTAGTGACCCCAAGAATCGGCAATATGTATTCAACCAGAAAGAGGTCAACTTTAGTAAAGGGATATGGATAGAGTTGATCAAGGATTATGACATAAGTATTTTCTACCACCTAGGTAAAGCTAACGTTGTTGATGCTCTTAGCAGGATATTTTATGGGTAGCCTTGCCCATGTAAAGAAAGGAAAGAAATAATTGGCTTAGGAAGTGCATAGATTGGCTCGACTAGGAGTTCAACTTGAGGAGAATGATGAGGGTGTGGTTAATGTTCAGAATAGGTTTGCATCATCTTTAGTGGCAGAGATGACAGAGAAGCAGGACCAAGATCCTGTTCTACTTCAGTTGAAGGAAGTTGTCCATAAACAGAAAGTGATGGTTTTCTCCAAAAGGGGAGATGGTGTGCTGAGATACCAGAGTAGATTGCGTGTTCCAAATGTTGATGGTGTTTGAGATAAATTATGGTTGAAGCCCACAGTTCTAGGTATTCCATTCATCCTAGCGCTACCAAAATGTACCATGACTTGAGAGAAGCTTATTGGTACAGTGGAATAAAGAGATATATTATTGAGTTTGTCTCCAAGTGCCCAAATTGTCAACAAGCCAAAGTTGATCATTAAAGTCCATGTGGATTGGCTTAAAACTTTGACATTCCTGAATGGAAGTGGGAGATAATAATTATGGACTTCATTACCAATTTGTCGAGGTCCCGAAAATAGCATGATTTAATATGGGTGATTATGGATAGGATGACCAAATTAGCTAACTTCTTAGCAGTTAAGATGATTGACACTACATAAGAGTATGCCAAGTTGTACATCTGTGAGATTATGAGGTTACATGGAGTCCCCTTGTCTATTATCTCAGACAAACGAGCTTAATTGACATCCTAATTTTAGAGATCTTTCCAGAAAGGATAGGATTCAAAGGTGAATCTTAATACTGCCATTCATCCCCAAATAGATGGCAGACAGAGCGTACCATTCATACATTGGAGGAAATGTTGAGGGCTTTTGTCCTTGACTTCAAAGGTAATTGGGATGATCATTTATCTTTAATCAAATTTGCATATAACAATTGTTATCATGAAAGTATCAGATGGTTCCCTATAAAGCTTTGCATGAGAGGAGATGTAGATCATTAATTGGGTGATTTGAAGTTAGAGAAGCTAAGTTGATTGGACCTGATCTTGTTCACTAGTCTATGGAGAAGGTAAAGGTTATTAGAGAAAGGTTGAGACTACATAGAGCCGCCAGAAGTCTTACACTGATATGAGAAGAAGAGACTTGATGTGAGAAGGAGAGACTTAGAGTTTGAGGTAGATGATTAGATATATTTGAATGTGTCACCAATGAAGGGTGTCATGCGATTTGGTAAGAAGAAAAAGTGGAGTCCCCACTATATTGGTCCCTATTAGATCATGAGAAGGATTGGGAATGGTTTTTATGAATTAGAGTTTCCTTCTGAGTTAGCCGCAATTCATCTGATTTTCCATGTATCAATGTTGAAGAAATATCGTCGCGGATCTGCACTTAATTCTGGTTCTATTATTTTCTACTAGATTAGAAAATTGATTAAAAAATCTTCAAAAAAAATAAACTTGGAGGGACCAAATTCCCGATGCGGACCTGGTTCTTGGACCTGTTCTACCATGGTTCAAATTTTTAATTTTTCGAGGGGCATTTCAAATTTTTCTCCACCCTTTCTAAACTTAACCCACAATCAATATAGGTCATTTTTTGCCTAAAAATGATTCCTAAACCCATTCCTAAGCTATGATTACATTCTAACTAAGAGAAGACTTTGAGTGAAGAAGAGGAGAAAAGGGTTAGGGTCAAGGGATTCAAACCAATTTTTGCAGGATTGAATGTCATTCTTCATTCCAATTATGTAAGACTAAACTAAATCATGGAATTGTTCTTTCATGTGACCCCATTGATGGTAATAGAAAGATTGTGAAAGTACTGAGTCTCCATACATGTTTCTTTCAAGAATTTCTTATAAATTATTTATTATATGTATTTTACATGCTTGATGATCACCATGAACTTAATTTACTAAACAAATATTTTTACATAAGTTATTTCATGAATCCTAGATATTATTTAATAAATAATTACATGAATGAACCTAGGAGTTGAGTCTAGAGCCTTGACAGTATGATTGTCATTGTAATTGTGATTGTGATTCAGTATGATGATTATGTTGATGGAACTTGATGGTCCCAAGAGTCTAATATTGAACTTAGATGATTGGTCCAATTTGATAGTCCTTCTAATGATTGGTCTAAACTCCTCTTGAAAGATGTGATTGGGAACTAATTTAATGGTAGATAGGTCAAATGGCTTGATTGTGATAGAATTAATGAATTCATAAGAGTCTTTTTGAGACTCATGATTGATTTAATTGAGATTGATTTTTTTATGAGCATTGAGTCTTGGAAGGAGTATCGAGCACCGAATTGAGTGGGAGTAAGTTTAACTCGAACTCAATAACTATGTCACCAAACATAGTAATGGATTAAATCCATTAAAGTTGGAATGCTTCCCTATATTTATTGTCCTAAAACAATAGGACTTGATTTGATTGATGGATCCATGATTGGCAGAGTTGTTCTATACCCTCAAAATGTATTGAATAGACTGGCAACATATCGGCCTATTATACGATCACTGGCTCATAAGCGGTCATTGTCAGACTAAAGAAACTCAAAAATAGGTCTTGATAGTACTCTAATTGGATTGGATTGGATTGGATTGACTATGACAGTTCATTTGTCTAGACTTTATTCCTTTTTATGGACTTATGACATTCTGACTGAGTATTTTGAGATGATTGTATTCTACTTTATATTTATTTCATTCCGCCATTTTACATACTCGTACATTTCATGTATTGATATCCATTTGGACCTGTATTGTTTTATGATACAGAGAAAAGTACTAGAGATCATCAACAGGTGCTTCTTTGAAGATCTTCTCCACTTTTCTGCTGATTGATGAGTCCTCCCTGATTTGTGAGGATGCATAGCATTTATTTTATCTAGCTTTTGGAGTTAGACTGTAGACTTGATTTTCGTTTGATTTAAGGTAGTCATGGACCATCATTTGCACCATTGGATAGTTTGATAAAGGCTTCAGAGACTACAGGATGATTGGCTTGATTTAGATGTTATTTGGGCTAGATTTCTTTTTTCACTAGACTTATTGATTTGACTTGACCACCTATAATTGAGATTGTCTACCTTTCATTATTTTTATTCTTCTGCTGATATATTGAATTATAATAGAATGAATGTGATAAGGCCAAATGGTTTGCTTGGGGAATAACAATAGTGTTTGGGTGCCATCCAAGTTTAGGTACCCTCCGGGAATGTGATAACTTAGAACCGAAAGGACTTGAGGTGAAGCTCGATTTGGAAGATCTAAGAGAAACCCGAGGGAGCTTTAATAGCAACCTCTAGTCCCAAACTACTTGCCCTCATAGATTTGTTAATTAGCCTAGTTAATGGATCCAGAAATAGCTCTTGATGTTTATGATACTCTCACGAAATCTACTTTAGCAAAATAGCCTCTATATTTTCAATATGGGAGTAACACCGACATCCATGTTATAACTCACATGTTTTTATTATCGGTAAAGGTTGATATCTCCAAATGAATATATTTTCTATAGCTTATACCTTTTTAAGGTTTTTGTTATGATTCTTAAATTATGTTGGCCTTGTTCATGTTTTACTATCGTGTCATGACCCTAAAGAGTACCATTGGAATGGATGGCACATGAAGAACCATTATTTATTCCTCAAGCGAACCACTTGACCTCATCATCACATCACATTCAATCAGAAGAAGTAAATACTCAGGTAAGGCCAGGCAGTACCCAAACAACTAAGTGTTTATAAAATTAATAATTTTCAATGGGCAAGAGTTGGAATGCAAATAACAATCAACTATCATTGGTCAACATCGATGAAGCTACTAATTCATGTATAAAAGGTGCAAAGAAAAGCCCTGAACTACCTCAAAGAAAATACTACTAATCAAGATAAAAATAAATAAAGCTCCTCTGAATAGCATGGAGGGCTCACCAAGTCCAGAATGAGGAGTAGGTTTTCAATGGTTTACTTGTTGAAGGTCTCAATCAACTATATAAGCATCATAAAATGATGTAGTCCCAAATGAACATTAGTACGTTGAACATACTGGTACACAAGATGGCTCAAGAATCAGATAAGGCTCAATACAAGTCAATCCAATAAGCTCAAACAATAAACTAATCAACTCAACAATATATAAATTGACTTTGTAAAGGATGCAAGATTTTTATAGTAAAATAATTCTACTAAAAGAAACTTTAGCATGCAACTCAGTCAAATCATTTATAAACAATCAAACCAATCATGTGGAGTACTATTAAGGCCTATCTTTGAGTTTCTCTTATCTGATAACAATCGCTTATAAGCTAGTGATCGTACAAAAATCAAGTTGATATTGCCACAATCATCCAATACTTTGCCAAGGTAAAGGACAAATGACAAACCACGAATCTAGGCCAATCCTCTCATACATTTGGCAATGTAGTTATTGAGTTCAAGTATTAATTATTCTAACCCAATTTGGTGCTTGAGACTCCTCCTATGATTCAATGCTTATAAGACAATCAATCTCAATCAAACTAATCATGAGTCTTAGAAGAACTCTTATCAATTCATCAGTTCTATCACAATCAAGCCTTTCAGCTTATCAACCATCTAACCCATCCTATTCATAACTTTCAAGAGTGGTTTAGACAATCATTATATTTAGCTCAATCAATAATCAATCAATCAGTCTATCAATCAAGACTCAACAAATCAGTCAAAACTTCAACAAAAATGGTCATTTAGAATCCAATCAGTCATGCTCATCACATAAAGACATGTAAATACTTCTCATGTTCTAGTTATGCTGAATTTACTCAATTTGGATATTTACAATCACATTCTATATTTAATTAATGCAATAAGGATTACATAGAATTAGGCAATTAGGATTCATAAAAACAAGTGAGAATTTATGCTCCAATATCATCCAACCAGCATGTGTTTTATTAATTCATTCATAAATATGCATGAAGACTCAGAGTAAACGTAAATAATTTGATGTTTAGAAATTTTGGAGTTTTTTCTACTCAACCACTAGGCATACTTTTGGCTCAAGAAGATGAAGAATGGCACATGGACAAACTGAATCCAATGTTTTAGGTAACCTTACTATCACGACCCAAAATGGGTCGTGAGTGGCACCCACACCTAACCTCTTGTAACGACCCAAAAGTTTTTGAACTTCGTAGTGATTGATTGAGGTTTGTCTTGAACTTATTATGGTCGGTTAGTAATGTCCATGGATGATGTTTGTGTGACCATGTTCAAAGGAATCGCATTGGATGGGCTCTGCATGAGGTCGTGTGGAAGGGCTGACTTTGAATGGATATATCTCTTGGTACAAGATAAACTGTGTATACTACGACCTATCAAAACACATCTCTTTGAGTTATCTTTGCAACGCAACTGATTTCACTCTAATCGGAGTTTATATGTGAAAGTTATGGCCATTACGGTGAGACTGTCTATGCCAAAAGTACTCTGGAAAAGGGAGGGCTAAAGTTGGCTAAGGCAGGGCCACACTAAAGGGACCACGGACCGTGTAGGGGTTCACAACCCGTGATTTTATTCGTGGGTTGATCCAGAAAGTGGGCTAGGTGAGGGACCAGGGCCCCGAACCAAGTGAGGCTCCACGAACCACTTCACGATCCATGTGATACCTCATGGTTCATGAGGGCACCCCTGGAGTGGTCCAGAGAGTTTCTTAGACCCCGATCCAAGACTCCGAGACAAGTGAGGTGCCACGGACTAGTTCACGGTTTGTGTGATTCCTCATAGCCCATGAGCCAGTCCGTGAAGTGGTCCAGAATGTTCCCAAGAATTGCGAGCCTAGGCCGTGACCAAGTGAAGCCATAAGGTCAAGTTCATGGATCGTGGACCGTTATACGGTCTGTGAGGATGTTCTGCGTCTCCAGTCCCCAGTTATTTTTCTCCATTTCATTAATGATTAAATGGTAATTTTAATTGATCTTAGGTTCATTTTAGTCTTTCTAAACTCTCCAAAAACCCATGATTTAAACCCTAATCCCTTCTAATTCATTCCAACTCTGTAGTCTCTTCAAATTGTCTCTCAATTTTCTCTCAACCTCCATGCAAGACAAGTTTTGAAACTTTGGGAAATTGATTCTTCTTCAGATGCTTCTTATTCTTCTTGAGGAATTAAAGGTATGTGGGATTGATTCATGGTTATTCTTTCAACCATGAAGACCCAAACTCCTCTTTTCAATTTTTATGAATTTTAACTTCCATTGAAATTGGGTCTTTTAAATTATGAATGTTTTTCTTCAATTATAGTGTGAGATGTGTTAATTTATTGATTTTAAAATGGATTGAGCCCCTTATTGATGATTTTCATTGATTTTATGATGTTTCAAAAAATGCATATCCCCTTGGTTCTTCAATTCAAGTATGGGTATTAAGCATTTGGCTTTAAATGGATAATTTCATTATGCTTTGGATATGAACTTCTTGTATTGATGATTTAAACATTGTTATTCAATACCCATGCTACTCTTGATCATCCATGCATTGCATTCATGAGCAAGAAAGGCTTGTTATGATGAAACTCTTGCTAAGAGCTTGGCCCTCTTGATATGATATGACTTGATCTTTGATAAGACATGAAAATTGCCTAGAATGTGATCAGCCCTTGTCTTGATATGCCTCTTTGAGCATCTTGGGTGTTTTACACCATATTGTTACGTTAGAATGAGCTACTCCTTGCATTGGTCTGTGGAAATAATTCTCGGAAATTCTCATTTAGACTTGAAAGGTTTTGAAAATGTGATTTTGGGCTTTTAGTCATCTTGCATTATTTCTTGGAATCAAAAAATTGAAATCTCCATTTTGAAAGCTTGTATATGTATATGTATTTCCATGAGATGAGACTTAGCACCGAGGAATTGGATTTGAGGTGGACTATCTCTAAGGGTCCATACTTTTTTCCATCAAACCATCTGCCAACATGGGATTTCTCCCTTAATGGGATGACTTGCTTTGTTACCCTAATTCGTAAGGTGCTTGGGATCTACCTGGCAAGTAGTCCAATTCCAAGTAGTGGCTCGCTTGGTCTTTCTTGTTGTCGGTTGAGGTCACATCCCCATGATGATATGTAGGGTTGCATTCATGCATCATGGCACTTCATGACATATTATGATGATATTGTTCCCTTGCTTATATATAATCTATCTATACGTATATGTGGCCTTTCCATATAGCTTTCTTGATAGATCCACGCTCATGTGCATTGCATGCCCGCATACTTAGTGCATTATATGTGCTAACCCATACTCTTTGTCTACATGTTCTAACCATGTAGGGACCGGAGATGACTTCCTTCCTCCGTTGGACGCCTAGTGAAGACTTGAAGTATTGCTTGTGGTGAGCCCTATACTCCAAGGTCAATACCCAATTTCATCTACCTTGTGACTTTATTTTATGTTCCTTTATCTTATGACTTGAGGGTGAGCTCAAAATATGTTGAGGCCCCGTCTCATCTTATGTAGAGACATTGTTGAACATATCAAACTCTATTATACGTTATGCTATATGTTAATTGCAATGATATGACTACCTATGTTCGACAATGGTTCCTTATGTTATGCTTCCATTTCCGTTTATGTTATTGTGATTATTGGATTGGGAATGTGCTTGTGTGGAAAGTTCCTAACTCTTCTTGCCCCCATAGCTTGAGTCATACTTACCCGCCCCTTAGAACGTAATTGCTATGTGCTATGTGATTCATGTTTATCCCATTCCCGGTAACATCCCCATAGCATGAGTCCAAAGCGTCGAAATTCCCTACACTTATGTGGTTCTTGTTATGATTATGCGCTTCCGAACTGATGATTGTGTGATGATGCTATGATGGCTTGATCCAGCACTCTCGGGTTCTTCTTCGCCATGTCACATCTAGGCCTACTTTCGGGTCATGACACCTCCTAAACGAGCTAACCAACAATATAAATTTCAACTTATATTAGTTGTTTAACTTATGAAATACGATATTAATGCGGAAGTTCAAACTTATAAAAGTAAGAATAACAAAATTACTAAATCCTATTACATAACATTTTCCAAAACCTGAAAGTCATCACATCAAGGACATCTAATCTCAAATACAAAGTCTAAGAGTAGCAACACCAAAATAGATAAATAAAATAATTTATGTCCAAAAACTAAGGACATCATGCCACAACTAATAAAATCCAACACGAGGTAAAAGGTTAGCTCACCCTGAAATATGATATATCGATAACCGGCTAGAGCTGAGGGCGATTCAAAGTTGATGAACCACGATGCACTCTATAAATGCAAAACAAAGAAAAATACAAGTAGGAGTTAGTACGAGCCATATGTACTTAATAGGTATCATCGGCCGACTCCAAATAGAAACCAATATACATTAAGAAATATCAGGAAATCAACTATAACACTTACAGTGGCAACAAACAAACAACAAGTATAAGTGACAACACAATGAAACATGTATATAAGTTGTCAACTATACCAAGAACACACAAGAGGACTCAATCCTCCACACCACGCTTATTTTGGGAGATAGGTTCTTTGAGATTGAGTATATTAAATTATTTTAATATATTTTCCTTTAATATTATCGTGTCGAAATGTGGCACTCAATCCCATAATATCTTTGTCATAACGTCACTCAATCCCATAATATTTGTGTCAAAATGTGACATCTGATCTCATAATATTAGTGTTGGAACGTGACACCCGATCCCATAATATCTGTGTCAAAATGTTACACTTGATCCAATAATATCTGTGTCAGAACGTGACACCCGATCTAATTATATTTAATTCATCATTTTTTATCATTACTTTCCACTTCATTAACAATATTTCATCAAGCCTTCTTTATTCAAGGCATCGCTTTGCTAAGGCAACTTCAAAATTATGGATTTCATGGTCTTGGGATTACAGACCAATCACAACACATATCAATCATCCAAATCAAAATAATTTAATGCATAGATAATTTCACAACATCACTCAATGAATATCAATTTCTATTAAGAGTCTTTCTAACACATAGAATAAGCCATAACCTACCTCAAATTGAAGAATCGAAATCAAGTTAGCTAATTCACCAATGTTTCTCCTTTCTTCAATGCCTCAAAATGTTTTGAATCTATCAAATATATAATATTCATAAGAATACGAATCCAATGACACCCATATTGCTATATTTATTTTCAGCTCAAAAATCGAGTAAACAAATCACCGCGAGCCCTCAAATTTGAATCTGAATATTTCTTTCAAAATATGTTTACCCATAATAAAATAAACTTATATGTCAAATTTCAGCTAAAACGGATTGTTATTCCACCCCTAAATCAAGATTTTATTCTAAGAACCGTAGGACTATATTTTCATAAATTGTACAAGTTTCTACCCTACAAATCTATTCATAATTTCATAAAAGTTTAATAGAAAGAACGAGGATAATTACTTCATATTTTGGGACAAAAATCATAATTTTTCTCTTCTTTTTTTCCATTTTTTCGTCCTCCTTTTCTTTTCCTCTATTGTGTTTTTCTTCATGTGTGTTGTCCTTCGTTTTTTACTTTCAATTTTAGGTTTCTAAGTTGTTGCGTTGGGCAGCAACCTTTTTACACCCTTTTATTTATTTTTTATTTTATTTATTTACTTGTTTATTTTATATACTAAAAGTGATAAATTTTAATAACTTATTTTTGATAAATATAGGATAAATAGCATATGATATTAACTAAATTATTATTTTAATCCACCAACTAAATTAATTATCTAAAATTATCTCTTAACTAAATAACAAAGGTTATTGAATAGTCCAAAAAGCTCCTTTAAAATTTATGAGATAAATCTTTTATAACATATGAAATTTTATATTTAAAAATGACTTAACGGGTCGTTACACTTACATACCCGGAAGAACAAGTTTCTTGAAAAACTTTGAACAAGGTGCTCGAAAATCCTAACTTTTCTCCTCTTGCAATCTTGTTCTAAGTATTAAGAATATGTTTGAGCGTAATGAGGTTGAATGATAACATTTAGGAACTTTATTAGGTGTTAAAATCATCAAGTTTAAGCTTAGAAAGAATGTGAAAGGACTAAAATATCCCTTCTTAAACTATTGCCCAAGTCATCTACAGGGCCATCAATGGTCCGTAGAAATTTCTACGGATCGTAGAAGCCAACTATAGAAACTAGGGTGAGTTTTTGGCTCCAGAAACTCATTTTATGAGCCCAAACTATGGACCATAGAAGCTTCTACAACCCGTAATTGGATCCATAGAGTTTGGGACCCAAACTTTGACTTGCAGGAGTCAATGCACGAGCTGAAAGTATGGGTTCGTAGTTCAACCTATGGCCCATAAGTCAGGGTCGTAGTTCCAGCCTTCAAGAAACTCTGCCCTGGCAGTCAGTACTAAAACTGTCATAACGTTTTTCTTCAAACTCCAAACAAGGAAATTTATGTGTCATTGGAAAGAGGGTTCAGAGACCTTTAATTTGATAAATTACGGGCCACCTAAGGGTGGCAGCAGAACAGGGAGGTACAGGTTATGGTACCGATTCGTCCCGATTCAGTATCGGTTCCGGCCCCGGTCTGGTGCACTCTCGGTAGGTATCGATAAATGAATTTTAGTAGGGGTAACGGGAAGGGATATCATTTTTTACCAGTAATTACCTGTTCCGTAATACCGGTACCGGACCAATATCCGGTCCGATTTACCGATCAAAATTTAAAAAAATAATAAATTAAGACATTTGGTCGTTAGGAGTCGAGCCCACCCCAACGGCTCAAAGAAGCAATTTTTCAGCCTTAACTAGCCGTTGAAATGGCTAGTTTCTACAAAAAAATTTATTGTAAATTATTTTTTTCATAATAACCTCCCAAAATTCCATCTATAAATACCCCTACCCTTTTACATTTTTTTCATACAAATTCTCACAATCTTACTCAATTCTCTCTACTATCAAATTAATTATTTATATTTATTATTTACTTTCAATTAGTAAATTCTTACTAGTATTTAGTTAATTAGTTTGCTAATTATAGTGGGTTATTTTGGAATTTGGAGCAAATTTTGGTGGATCAATTTGGAGCATAGTGAAACTTCAAGTTTCATCAACTTCACGTCTACGTCTGCTTTTATGCAGACATTCGGTACATTCGTTCCAACTTATAAATTTTATCTTATTAGTTGAATTATTTATTTTTTGTATTCGTAATCATATAATCTTCAATTTTATTACTTGTATAATTTTAGTTTAATATGAATTCTGGTAGAAAAGGAAAAGAAAAAAGTATTTTTTTGGTGGAATTGCTAACGCATTAACTGGTAAAAAAAATCAGTTGGTAGTTCTTAAAAATCTCAATCAAGACAACCGCCACTTAGAATTAATACAGAAGAATTTACACATGTTGATGATACTTGTTTTAATATTGATATACTAATACCGAGTTAGATCATGAATATCTATAACAAAGATATGATAATTTTAATGAGTTGTTACCTGAAGATGATAATGAAATTAATGAAGATGGAGATTTTTTTATGATAATAATGAAACACAACCACCACATACTGCTACTAGTCCTCCGCTCCCGCTCCCGTCTCCCCCACCCCCCCCCCCCTCCCGTACATCCTTCTAGGACTAAGCCCAAGACGGAATGTGCAAAAGAATATATTGTTTGATAATTTTTGACACAAAAGGAAGATAAAACACAAGCAATTTATAATAAATATAAACATGTTTTAAACCACAAAATTTCGGGAAAGGGGGGTGGGATGGGTCATTTAAAAAATCATTTGAGGCATTGTTGTAAACATAAACTTTTGCAAGCTCAAGCTATAGCGGATGCAAAAAAAATGGAACTCCCCTTCGTGAATCATCCATAGGAGTAGAAGGATCAAACATGGTTCAATCACAGTTATACCTTTCTAATGTTTTCGGTCCTAGTATACATCGTCCTTATAATAAACAACGGGACCTAAAAGAACTTGCAAAAATGATTGTTGTTACTTGTTTGTCATTTAGTTTTGTTGAAAATCTGGATTTTATTCATTATATTCAAATTGTTTATAATTCATCATTTACTGATTTTTCTAGAAATACAATAAAATAAGTTACGTTTTTATTATCAAGGTCAGCATGTACAGTATCTTCATTATTTATTCGCATATAATACTTGCAAATTAGCAATTACTTCTGATATGGATCGTAGTATAACTGGTAATGATTATTTTACAATTATTGGACAATGAATTGATGAAAATTGGGTAATGCAAAAAAGAATATTAGGTTATAAAGATTGTAAATTACGTAAAACTAATTCTTATATAGCGCAATCTATTCTTGATGTTTTAGAATTTTATGGAATTTCTAGAAAAATAATTATTGTAACTTTAGATAACGCTTCTAGCAACAAACATGATGATTATTTAAAATTGGTTTTTTGTCCTATTTATGATGATGGTTTTCATATTAAATTGTTGCACATATTTATAATTTAATTATTAGAGGGGGTGTATCTTTGTTTGAAAATGGTTGTGTAAAAATTGAAGTTACATATCATTTTATTTTTAAATGTCAAGTAAAAGCTAGACATAAGAAATTTGAAAATAGGTGTATTATTGAACATAATCTTTCTGTTAGAAAAATTCTAAAAACTGTAGCTACTAGGTGAAATTCTTTATATGAAATATTTAAAATTGCTTATGATTATAGAAAATCTATTACAATGATTTGGAATGCCCATAATGCTGATATGGATTGTCGATTTAATGAAAATGATTGGAATGATGTTAAAGAGCTTATTGAATTTTTAAAACTTTTTATTTAGCTACTAAATAAATTTCTGGTCTTTATTATCCAACTATTTTTTCTGTTTTACCAAACATTTGTGTTATTTCTAATAAATATGCTCAGTTTAAAAATAATCCTAAATTTAAAATTTTTGTTTAAAAATGATTGAAAAATTTTTAAAATATTTTTTTCCAATCCCTCAAATTTATTAAACTGCTTGTTTATTTAACCCAACATACAAAGAAGTGGGTGCATCTTGAATGGTTGAAAAATATATTCAAACTTAGATATTGAAGACGATGAAGATAACCAATTACATAATTTGACAATAGTTAAAAGTAACATTAAAATTGAAGCTAGGAAAATATATGATTCGAGTGTAGAAGAACAAGTACAGTATCAAGAACCCGAATCATCAAGGTGTAGATACGAGGACAACATTGATGATATGTTAGAAAGTTATCTTGGACTTCTAACGAAAAAATGATTTTGATGAATATCTTAACCAGGGTACAAAAACTATAAAGGATGGAGACGGAAAGCTGCAACTTTTATATTGGTGAAAGAATCGTGGTAAAACTTTTTAAAAATTACAGCGGGTGGTTCATGATTTGCTAGCTATTCAAGCATCGCCAGGGGCTTTAGAAGGCGCTTTTAGTGCGGCAAGATTTCAAATAGGAGACCATAGATATTCACTAGAGGTCTCTTATGACTCCAATCTACTCCTAATATACTTCTCACATATAGGAATAAGACTTAAAATATTGGTACATGTAAGGCATCACTAGGTACAAGCTTATGTATTTACGATAAAATAATTTGGATCCTAAGAATAGAGTTGTGGAATGTTACAATATCTCCCCCTTGGGACTATTCGTCCTCAAATAAAGATTGGCCTAGGAACCAAATCAAAGCATGAATCCAATCATGAACTCTAACAATCAAACAACCAATTTTCCAATCATGCAATCAATCCATCAAAGAATCAAGCAATTAAACAATCAAACAAATCATCAAATGAACTCTAGGATTCTATTGCAATTCAAACTCGGAATGGGAAAAAATTTAAAGAGTGAGGGCTTTTATTTAGAGATTACTAGTCCTTTTCACCACTTTAATCCTCTTACACAAAACCCCTCAAAGGAGTCATCGACAATGCTAGCTGGACTAGAAAGAACTCACCATCTCCCTCTTTGGCAAAAGCCTATGCTATCATCTCTCTCACTCTAGGATGACATGGATTGACTCAAGAAGACACTCAGGACAAATGTCAAATCTATCATCCATATAAGGGAGTTACAAAGGATAGTAAGGCACTCGGATCAAGAAAAGCATAATTATCATAGGAAAGGACTCAAAACATACCAGTGACAACATCTGCTACAACCTTTTGGTCATGTCTATTCCCATTGCACACAGACGATTTGTTCTCCCGCCTGCATTAGTAGAGGTACCTCTCTGGTTACCTCTAACTAGTGGTGTAGTATTAGTAGATTGGGCATTGTTGTCCCATGTTGGACAATCTTTATGGAAGTGACCCTCTTGGTCACACTTATAACGCCCATTCCCTCCCTCTCTGCATTCTCCTAAGTGAAGTTTTTTGCACTTGCCACATGGTGGTTTACCTCAAGAATCTTGAGCCACGCTAAACTGAGAACCTTACTCAATCCTGGGTGCAGTCGCACTCCCAAATGATAGAGCTCCAGTATGAAAGGATGAGCACCCTCCATTCCCCTTCCACTTCTTACCACCCTCATAACTAGTGGTTTTCGCCCTCTTATTTTTGTCCTCTATTTTTTCCCTCAGCTTCTCCTCCTCAGTATGTTGCACAAAAGTCATTAATTTATCAATATCCATGTTTCCAATCAGCATATCCCCCTTCCTTCCTTTTTAGTTGAATGACCCAGTCCACACACATATAGGCTCATTCTATTTCTTATATCAGCAACCATTTTCAGAGCATAGCAAGAGAATTGAGTGAACTTCAAATTATATTCGTCTATAGTCATAGAATCTTGCTTCAAATTTAGAAATTCCCTAATCTTAGCCTTTCTTAACCCCCTTGGGAAGAAGTGTCCCAAGAATGCCTCCTCAAACATGGCCTAAGTCAAAGTTGGTACAGCTTTCTCTCTCTTCTTCTTCCACTAGTCGAACCATAATCTAGCAATACTCTTGAGTTGGTAGGCAGCCAACTCAATTTGTTCATTATCACTTACCCTCATAACTTGGAATACTTTCACTAACTTATCAATGTAGTACTCTGGATCCTTATTCAATGCAGACCATATGAACTCAGGTGGGTTCATCCTAAAAAAATCACGAACTCTAAAAGTGTCTTGAGTATCTTGTATACCCTCTTCTTGTCTAGTAGTAGGTTCTGCCACAGCCTAGACCAAGGTCTAAATAGCAAGGCGAAGCTCAGCATTACCGATGTTAGTCTAAGGTGGTTGTTCAGCTTAGACGACCGGACCTATGGGCCTATCCTGGTTTTGCGGCTCAAGTTTGTTAGTTTCTTGTCTATAAAGACATCCTCTTCCATTGACTGCTCCACTCGGAGTCATGATTGCATGTCCGTAACACACTTAATGTAAGAACCAGAAAAGATATTCATAGAGATAGATTCTATAATTGGAACTCAGAATAAGAAAGAAGTGTAATCATTCCCAATGTCCTGTAGCATCCTGCTTATAAAGTGTGGTGCACAACACACCCATAAACAAGACTTTACTAGACACAGATTCATAGACACCCTAGGATACTTGAACTTTGTGCTCTGATACCAAGTTTGTTATGCCCCGAGAGAGTACTCTTGGTATGGATGGAAATTAAAGAACCATTACTGATTCTCTAAGAAAACCACTTGGTCGTATCATCATATCGCATTAAATCAGTGGAAGTAATACTCAAGTAAGGCTAGGAAGTACCCAAACAACTAAGTCTTTATAAAATTAATCATTTTCAATAAACAAGAGTTGGAATGTAAATAACAATCAACTATCACTAGTCAACATCTGTGAAGCCTCTAATCCATGTATAGAAGTTGTCAAGACAAGTCCCAAGCTACCTCAAGAAAATACTACTAATAAGATAAAATAAAGAAGGCTCCTCCAAATAGCAAAGAGGTTTCACCAAGTCCGGAATGAGGAGAAGGTCTTCAACTATGCGCTTGTTGAATGCCTCTATCACCTATATCTATATCATGAAATAATGTAGGATCAAATGGATGTCAGTACATTGAACATACTAACACGTAAGATGGCTCAAGAACCAAGTAAGGATTAATACAAATCAACCCAATAAGCTCAAGCAATCAACTAATAAACTCAACAATCTATAAATAAACTCAGGAACGGATGCAAGATTTTTATAGTAAAATAATACTCCAAAAAGAAACTCTAGCATGCACATCAGTCAAATCATTTATGCACAATCAAATCAATCATGTGGAGAACTATCAAGGCCTATTTGGAAGTTTCTCTTATCTGATAACAATCACTTATAAGTCAGTGATCGTACAACAATCTTGTTAATATTGCCATAATCATTCAATACTTTGCCAGGGAAAAAGACGAATCAACCAATCACGAATCCAAGATAATCAATCAAGTCCCTGCAAGGTACATAAAAAGGGACATATCCGACATAATAGTTCAATCCTCTCCAGCATTTGATGACGTAGTTATTGAGTTCAAATATTAATTACTCTTATCCAATTTGGTGCTCGATACTCCTCCCAAGACTCAATGATCATAAGACAATCAATATCAATCAAACCAATCATGCATCTTAGACAGACTCTTATCAATTCATCAATTTTATCACAATCAAGCCTTTTGGCCTATCAACCATCCAATCCATCATATTCACATCTTTCAAGAGTGGTTTTGTCACGACCCTAACCTAGGATCTAGCCATAACGCAGTGAGTGAGATCCACAAAGAATCATCAAACTAATCCATTAGCATTCATACAAGCATTCAAGGTAAATTAATGAGAAAATACATGAGCGAAAGCATATACATGGCATGGGTCTAACATAAGATAGATCATATTAATAAAGTAAACAAATTTGAAACTGAATACATATATAGGTCTAATACATGCCTTTAAACTGTAACATAAGATGGGATATCAGACAGGTCCTAGCTCACCCTGAATATGAAGGAAATTGTCTCTAATATATAATAAAGCATGAAAGATAAGATAGTAAGCTCTGTCCTCGAAGCATGAGGACTTACCCAATTCGGATTGTAAAAATATCAGGATCTAGCCATGAGGATGGATGATAGGATCACCTGCACCTGCACCTGCATTATGATATAATCCAGGTGTAGAGTATGCATTAGTATTTTAAATGTACTAAGTATGTGGTTATGTAATGTAAATGTACATGATAAAATCAGTATATAGATGTTAGA
>JBCEWC010007806.1:0-20871 GCA_038996855.1 Solanum aculeatissimum | reverse complement strand
TAGGGTTCTTAGGATCTTCAAGGATGAAAGGGGATCCTTGAATCAAGTCCCATATACCTTAATCCAAGCAACTAGTCCACGAGATCAAACCTAATCAAGTTTTCTTCCCCAAATTCTACAAGCTAGCTTCAATGGAGGTCAAGAGAGTCTTAGGATCTTAAGAGAGTGTATCGGAGAGTTTGAATGGATGAATAAGGGTTTGGGGAATGTTTAAGGGGTTTAGGAGACCTTAAGGGACCAAAAGGGGGCTTAGGGAAATGTTAAATCATGAAAATACCATTAATAAAATGCAACATTCTGGAACTAAGCAGTGTCAAACGGTGGTACAATGACCATTTACTGGTAAACAGTCCATCCCCCTTGCCTTCAACCATGCCTTAGCCAATTCCTTCAACGCAAACTCTCGGATGACTTTCTATTACACTTCACGAACCAATAAAATGTCTATTCAAGGTGATACTTCCCATGCAAGGCGCCGTCAAACCTCCCTTAACCTCACAATTATCAGTCTTGGCTTGTCCAAGCCACTGCCTCACTCCACGAGGCAGTGAACGAACTGTCTGGTGTCAAACGGTCCGTCCAAGGTCCTGTTGACTTGGACTTGGCTCAGGGGTGGTTCCAGTCCACCCAGAGCTCACTGTGATCTCCCACGAGGCACTAGACGGACCGTACAAAGTTTCACGGTCCGTGCCAAAGTCCTTGGCCACATTTCTGAGCCTATTTCCAATGGCTTCCAAATGTTAGACAGTCGCACTGTGTGGGCTATATCTCCCTCATCTAAAGTCCAAATTGAGTGAAACTACTTGTGTTGCAAAGCTAACTCAAAGAGATTCAATGTGATATGTGGTATTATACATGGTTCATCCCACATCAGTAGTTATGAGTGTTTGAATTACGCTGCCAAAACTGTCCCTCTAGGCCACTTACTAGCCCAATTTGCATTTGGCCACTTAAACTCAACCCGTGGCTACCAACACTCAACCATGGCTTGTAGTACATCATAGAATTCCAATCATAAGTAGATTTCGAAAATTTTAGGGTTGTTACAGTTTCAATGTGTTTGGCCACTTTTCTGAGCCTATCTCCAATGGCTTCTGAATTTCAGACAGTCTCATTGTTTGGGCCTTATCTCCCTCACCTAAACTCCAAATTGAGTGAAACTACTTGTGTTGCAAACCTAACTCAAAGAGATTAAATTTTATATGTGGTAGCTCATATGGTTCATCCCACATCAAAAGTTATGACTGTTCGAAGTATGCTACCGAAACTGTCCCTCTAGGCCACTTACTAGCCCAATTTGCATTTGGCCACTCCAACTCAACCCGTGGCCATCAAAACTCAACCATGTCTTGTAGTACATCATAGAATGTCAACCATAAGTAGATTTCAAAAAATTTCAGGTTGTTACATTTATTTGACTAGCTTTAACGAGCAGCTCTATTTTCCAAGATTAACTTGAGGTTCGGGTACCATATGTTTAGGATTAAGGTGTTAGATATTCTTAATATGGATTTCGAGACTACAAATGACCATTTTAAGTTTTTAGTGATATCTTTAGGGTTAACGAATTCCCTGTAAGTTTTATGAAATTTATAAATATAGTATTCCATCCCTATTTGTATTCTTTTGTGATTGTATTCATCGATAATATCTTAGTATACTCCAAGACTGAGGTTGACCCTATCCGACTCTTCAGGATTGTATTCCAGAAGCTGAGAGAAGAGAAATTGTATGCTAATAACTCTAAATGTAAATTTTAGCTCTCTTTGATAGCATTTTAGGAGCATTTAGTGTCTAAGAAATGCATCATGGTAGACCCGTCCTAGATAGAGGTTGTTCGCAGATAGACTAGGTCGACTTTAGTTTTAGAAAATTGAAATTTTGTGAGTTTGTCAAAATGTTATCAATGATTTATTTATAGTTTTTTCGTCATAGTATCTCCATTGACCATGCTTAAGATATTAATGACAATTGCACTTATCTTGACCTTGCCCGAAGAGAGTGATGATTTAACCTTATATTGTTATACATTGGGAATTGGGTTAGGAGGTCTCTTAATGCAAAAAAGAAAGGTTATTTTGAATGCCTCTAGCCAATTGAAGGCACATGATAAGAACTACCCTACTCATGACATAGAATTAGTAGCAATTTTCTCTCTTTTGAAGTTGTGGTTGCTCTACCTTTATGGGGTCCATTATGAGATTTTTGCCAACCACCAGTATTTGTAGTATATTATCATCCAAAGAGACTTGAATTTGAGATGAAAGAGATGGATTGATCTTATAAAGGATTATTATTTGACTATTTTATACCATCCGAGAAAGGCCAAAATAATGGATGATGTATTGAGTAGAAAAGTTTCTAGAATTGGGAGTCCTACAGTCATTAGAGTTGAAGAGAAACCCTTAGCTAGGGATGTTCAAAGGCTAGCTAACGGGTTTTCTAGATTCCAACTTTCGGATAAAGGTGGTATTCTTTCCTTTATTAAGGCTAATTCTTCATTGATGGATCATATCAGGGAGCGACAATTGAGAATGGGAAGCTATGTCTTATTTGAGACAAACTGCCCAAAGGAAAGGGTAAGAAAGCAATACTTGATCCAAATAGAGTTCTGAGGATTGGGGGCCAGATTTGTCTCTCTAAGGTGGGTGGTTTCATTAGATCAATTCTTGAGGAGGATCATTGTACTCATTACTCAATCCATCCAAGGGAAATGAAGATGTATCATGACCTGAGTCAGCATTATTGGTGGTGTGGCATAAAGTGAGATATTTTAGAATGTATGTCTAAGTGTTTGGAATGTCAGCAGGTCAAATGTGAACACCAGAGGCTTTGTTGTGAATTTCAAAGGATGTTCATTCCTACACGAAAGTGGGAACAGATTACTATAAATATTATAGTGTATTTGGCCACTAATGTGGGTGATAATGACTCTATTTGGGTTGTTCTAAATCTATTGACTATGTCTACTTATTTTATTCTTATCAAAGTTAAGTATACGGCAAAGATGTTGGCCCATATCGACATCAGTCAGATAGTAAGACCCTATGGAGTGCCTATTTCTGTTGTCGCAAATCGAGCTTTATTAAATACTTATCATAGTGAGAGAGCATTGCATCACAACTTAGGTACGAAGTTGAACATATGTACAATATTTCACCCTTAGACTAATGGTCAGTCCGAGAATACTATTCAGGTATTAAAAGATATGATTCAGGCTTGTATGATTGATTTTATTGCCGATGGGATCAACATTTGCCTTTAACAGAGCTTACCTATAACAACAACTATCATTCCATCATTAATGTGGCTTTTTTTAAGTCCTTGTATGGTCGGACGTATAGACCACTCAACGGATGGTTCGACTCAGTAGCGATGGAAACCCTTTATATTGATTTGCTTAGGGATTTCATAGAGTAGGCTTGATTGATGCAGAGTAAATTTGTAATACCCCAAACTCACCAAAAGAGTTATGTCAATAGAAGGGCTCGACCCTTAGATTTTAGGAAGAATGACAGTGTGTGGTTGAGAGTCTCGTCCATGAAGGGTGTCATGAGGTTCGAGAAGAAGAGAAAGCTTTGCCCTGAATTCATTGGCCCTTTTAGGATTCTAAGTTGAGTGGGAAAGGTGGTCTACAAATTTGCTTTGACGCCTAGTTAATCAACTACGAATCTAATATTTTATGTTTCTTTGCTTCAGTGATATGTACCCCATCAGCCTCATGTGATATCTTTTGAATCAATGGATATGAGTCTAGATTTGACTTATTAGGAGGAGCTAGTGGTTATTCTACACAGACCAGTTTGTAAGCTCAGGACCAAAGATATTACTTCAATAAAAGTTCAGTGACAGCATTGGTCCATGGGAGAAGTGACTTGGGAGATCGAGTCTTATATGCAAGCCTATTACCCTCATCTCTTCAAGGCTTCAAGTATTTTCTATGCTTTATATTTGGAGACAACAAGAGTATTAGTGATGGATGATGTAATGATACTAAAGATTTTTTTTATTTGAGAAAATTATCAATTTACCCCTCCCGATAATTGTCCCCTTTCTTATGTGATCAGTTATGATAGTTGGTTTTGAAAGTATCTGTGAAAAGTAGATATTTTGGCAAAGGTGTTAGGTTTTAAAGGCTTAAATCACTTAATTTTGAATTTTGAGTTCAATTGGAGTTTTAAGTCACATAATTGAATTCCATTAACTCCAACGATTCTAGAATATGAAAATTTTTCTAGAAGAGTTGTCGAAAATAAATTTGGAGTCATTTTTGTGGATTTAAGGTCCTAAGTTGGAAATTTTGTTGAAATTTGATAAAGTTTTGACTTTGGTCAAAGTTTAGAGTTCTGATACTCTAATTAAATTTCTAATGGTTTTGTTGGATTCATAAGGTAATTTTAGCTCTAACAAAAACTTTGGTGTAATTTTTGGGTGTCCCTATAGCATTTGGTATTTTGTTATTTTTCATTATCCTAATTGCGGCCAATTGAATTTCATATCAAAAAGACCATGGATTCCATTATTTAAAATTCCATTAAGTCTGAAACATCAAATTTAGTAGGGTTACATATATGGTTTGTTTTTATGAAGTTTTGAATGAATTTTGAGGGTCCATCAAGTAATTTTTGTGCCTTGTGTGAAAAATATTGATATCTAGTGTACCCCTACCCCTTGATTGCAATAGCAGAACCTCTTCTACGTTCACGAGGAGTCACCCTAATGACATTCACGAGGGTCACCCTAGCAACCTTCTTGTTGATAGGGAAGAGGCCTTGTTTTTGGAGGGTATTTTAAAGATCGTTGCATTCATGGTCTTCTTCCCGCATTCGCGGAGGCGCTAATTGCATTCGCAGAGCACATTTTTACTTGAAATAGTAACAAATTCTAAATGTCATGATTTGGTGTATTTTCGCCATTTTGGACCTTGGGAACTCGGAGAAGGTGCTTTTAAGTAGTTTTTCATGGGGATTTCTATGGGTAAGTTACTTTGAGCAAAAATCTTCATAACCCATCGATTATATCTTATTTATAGAATCAAATTGATATATTTCATAAAGAAAATCTGAGGTTTTGTTTATAAACTCAAGATTTATAAAAATGGTGATTTTTTTTTCATACTTGGTCCTTTTTAAATAGTCTTCGCTCATGGATTTCTAATACTTGGAGAAACATTTTAATGCAAAATTGTTTTCAAATTTCAACCCCATTTTCCCATATTGAATTTTTTAGTCATTTTGCTCATTTTTCTCAAATTTCATGATTTTAATATCATTAGTCTTAGAATTTGATTGTGAATCATTATTTAAATAAATTATGGTGTTTTGAATTTTATTCGCAAGGGAAAGACTCAAGTTTTCAATTGATTGCTTGATTTTATCGAGGCAAGTAGATTTCTAAACCTTATTTAGATTTTGAACCTTCTGTTTTCCTTTCTTGTTTATTAAAGAGCAATGGAGATTCAAAAATGGGTGAATTATCCATGAATTAACCTAATAAATAGACAACAAGGTAATAAAATGGCTAAGCATTTGCTTGTACCAATTTGATTCATTATTTAAAATTATGATTTTTGATGTTGATTTGAATATTGAGAAGCATTTGAATGATGATATTGACTCTTATATTGAGATGATTGATTGGTGATGTATTCTCCACTAATGAAAATTTGTGACTGTTCATTCAAGTATTAAACAAAATATTAATTTGATTGTGAGGATATTATAAATGATGTATTGATTCAATTATGAGGTAATTTGATGATATTGATGACTCAATTGTGAAAGAATCATGATAAAGAATGTGACTCGTTATTGAAGAATCTTGATTAAAAATGATGTATAGATTATGAAACAAATTGAATAATGAGGTTGAGCATATCATTGAAAAATATTATTGATGATAATGATGTTATTATTGAAGTAATGATGAGAATCATTGACTTGATTAAATGATGATTATATGAATTGTGAGGACTCTTCTATGCACACATGCTCCATTTTAAAGTGCTTATAGTGTTGAATTGTGATATTGATTTAGTTTCACTATTTGAGTAAAATCAAAGAAAATGATTTTTACTAGATTTAAACAATGCAAAAGGAAAATAGTTCTGATAAAATGTGATAAAAGTTGAAGTAAAATGGTTCCAAAGGATACATGGTCCATTTGAGGCCTCCATGGGTTCCGATCTAACAATATCCACAGATGTATATCGTAGGACAGACATGCATCATGATTACTTAACATTGCATAGTACAATCTTGATGGTGTAACTCTGTATTTATGAAGTAGTGTTGGATAAAATTGATTGGATATATTGTGTACTTGGATTATGTAAATGTATGTTGCATAAGCTAGCTTTCCTGAGTGCAAGTTTTAGTTTAAGAGGTTTGGTTGGTGTGGCTGGAGTACTTGTATTATTTACTATCTACCTATGTATAGAATCTAGTTGTTAGGTACCCTCGTTGTTTGGTACTCTCTCTTGCTTCTACACTTATGTATAAGTTGTGAGCTCAGTTTCGTCTGATGTTCCATATATTCTCTTGGACCAAGCTTCTGGATAGCTTAAGAGATAGTAGTTTGTCCAATTCAGTAGACTATCAAGGCTTTTGTTTGCTTTATGTTATTTTGTTCTATTTGAGAATCAAACACAATCAAGACTTGTAAATTTTCTTTTCAAATTTAAAGGTACTAGAGGCTTGAATATATGACACCTGTGTTGGGATAGTTTTAGAATTTTGACCCTTCTCTTCTGTTGATTATCTTGCTTGAATAGATTGTTACTTCTGCTTTATATTTCATATTATTTTGTTATATCCTTATTTAGGCAGACTTATCATGGCGGATAAGGCAAATTCCATCACACTTGATTCTGGGACATGACAATTTGCTAATTTGAGGGGCTATGAAGATTGTTAGAAACATTTTCTTTTATTCTTTAAATTCTTATCATTCATGGTTACTTATATTAGTGTTGAGTTGTCACATGTTCTTTTTTGATATATGGCTAGGATGAGAGCTATTATTACTGGTAGAGGAGGGAAGGAAGTCCCTGTAATGCCCTGTTTGTTAAAGGACTAGAATTCAAAAAGAAGAGCGGGATTTGGGCCTGGTGCAGGGATGTATGAGCATCTCTACAGCTCATGATTGGTTTTACAGGACATAGATAGGTCTCGTGAATGGGGGTTGGACTTAGAAAAATGTTGGAATTTGAGGGTTAGTTGTACGAAGGGGTTTTATGACACATACGAGGAAATATGTGTCATAGATAGCGACCGTAGAATGGAGGGTCAAAAATAGGTTTCTGAAGTTTAGGAAGCGTCAACAAATGAAAGCTTTGTACGCGTTGTAAAGGGGGTTCATGGTTTGGGTCCTGAAAGGCGTAAAATTTCCTAAGTCTAGACTAGAATTACAAGGGGCCTTTATGACCCATAGATTAATCTACGAGCCATAGAACGGTGTCTGTGGATGGAGGTTCAGAGACCTATTTTAGGAACTCAAGGGTGTAACAATATGAAACCCTTGACCTATAAGCCATAATATGATCGTTGACCCATGGATTAGGCTCGTAGATAAGGTCTAACATTTTTAATGAAGGGTAGTACTAATGTTTCTCCAGCACTCTAAATCCAATACTATGTCATTTAAGACCTAAATCTACCGATATCATCCCCATTCCATCCCCTTTCACCCTCATTCTCTCCCAACTCCAATTTTATCCAAATTCCTCCTAAGGAATTCCACCCCTAACACTCAAGAAGGCAAGAATCTAAGATTTCAAGTCCTCTTCCCCAATTTCAAGTTTTTCTTTTAGGCTTTTAATCAAGTCATGTGGGTTTTTATTTGTAGATTTTGTTCATCCATAAATCCACAGTAATTTCCCTAATTTACTAAGTTTCAAGTTATGAAATCTTTATGAGATTTATGATATCTCTTTTAATATTTATATTGTGATATGATTACAGCCATATGAGTTATTTTGATATGAATTATGATATGTTGTGAAAGGTTGATGACTTATAAGTTGTTTACATGATATGCTACCTAGGGTTTTGAATGCTTATGGTGGACTATTTCTTGAATGGTTTTAATGATAAGTTTTATAAAGATTATGCAATTTTCCTCTTGCATTTATGATTTCAAGACTATATACATTGAACCCGCCAAGTTGAATACTATGTTTTCAATGAAGTATAATTATGAATGACGAAGAGTTTCAACTATATGGTATGAAAGTTTATGAAAGCTATAAAGTATTTATGAAATCTATATTTATGAATGAATGAAAGATAATGAAAGGACAATTCTCACCAAAGATGGATTCTCATGTGATAAGGCCAATTCTCACTTGAATGGATCATAAGGTTTAATGAGTGATTCCAAATATGATGATGTTATATTTTAAAGCTTATGAATGTATAGTGATTATGATTATGTTAAATGTATTCCATGGGACTTGACTTAGCACCACATGGGGCTTGAGATGGTGTTCAGTAAGGGAATCCTAGTAGCAATCTCCTATCTCATCAAGTATGTACCACAATAGGAGTTATTATAGGCTAAGGATAGTGGATCCACAAGAGAATAAATTTTAAAGAAATATGTACATGCATAAGTTGATAGAGTTCTACCAGGCAAGTAGTCTCCTTGGTTAACATAAGGGGTTATATTTGATTTCATGTAATAGCGTTCATGGTCTTGTATGTCGATTATGATATCCTTCCATATAAGTATTTATATGATGACTTGAGAGGTACATGTTGCTCCAAACTGTGTTTTAAAGATGCATTGATCATTCATCATCTCGTGAGCTTAATTCTCTTGTTATGATTATGTATATTGCTTATTATGATATTATAATTTCGTTGTTGCATAACATCTCACATACTTAGTATATTCAAAGTACTAACGCATACTTTTTCCTACATGACCTCATCATGTAGGGACCAGTGCTCCTCCTTGTCCTCTGCACATGGCTGACTTTTGGACATTTGAAGACAAGTTTTGGTGAGTCCTCTAGTTCAAGGACAACACATCATTTCTTCCATCTTGATGTATTAAGACTTTTATACTATTATATTAAATCTCTTTGGTTTCTTTTATTTGAGGATAACCTAGGGACATGTCTTACCCCTCACCAAGTCTAAAACGAGCGGTATTATTTATAGAGAGTTGCTATTGTAGTTTTTGTTTTATGGTTAGTTATCCCTTAATATTTCTTCCCTTTATTGTTTACATTAATTTATGATCATAACCTATGATATACTTGATGAATGCTAAGAGGTTGGGGTGAGGTGCCTTCGGGTTCCTCATTTTTCATGTTACAATTAGGCCTTAGGCTTGGGTCATGACAAGTTTGGTATTAGAGAAAGAGGTTTTGAAATTATCCTTGGAGTCAAACATACCATGTTGAATAGGGTCTTGTTCATGATTGTGAAGTGCACCACAACTATGAATGAGAGACTATGAGACGATTAGCAAACTTCTTCTTTTTTCATGAATCTTGTCGTGCCTTACAATTTCCCTAAGATTTCCCTTATCTAATGAATTATTCTTTGCGATTTTCTAGATTATGCCTCCATGAAGAGTACCCTACCAAGAGATTTGAATAAGGACCAAGTTCCTCTACTTTAAATAGAAGATGGAGTTTCCCATGTGGAATTTCTAATCGCTTTAACCATTTGGCTCAAGCTATGGCCAACCAAGTCAATTGAGATGGTGTCCTTCCTCTTCAAGTTTCTATCCCAGCTACTAGAATTTGGGATTTTATTAGAATGAATCCACTCGAGTTTAATGGAAACAAAGTGGATGAAGATCCAATGGAGTTCCTAGATGAGGCGTATCGGATTGTGGCAATCATAGGTATATGCCCATATGATAAAGAGAAGCTTGTTTCCTACCAATACAATAGAACCTCCAATGTATGATATGATCAATGGGTAAAAGAGATAGGTGAAGAAGAGGGACCAATTACTTAGGAAACGTTCAAGGGTGCCTTTCTAGGTCGATTCTTTCCGTTGGAGTTGAGGGAGGCCAATGTCTCAGAGCTCATCAACCATCAATAAGGAAACACAAGTGTGAGGGAGTATTCCCTCAAGTTCACCAAATTGTTAAAGTATGCACCATTCATGGTTATCGAAACAAGAGCGAGAATGAGCAAGTTCATCTCTCGTGTGTTGGACATGATTTCTAAGGAGTGTAAGACCGCCATGCTAGTGAAGGAAATGGATATCTCCCAACTCATGACCTCTGCGAAAAAAAATCAAAGATGAGACGTTGAGGGAGTGCATTGAGGAGTCCAAGAGGGCTCGAATTGAGAATTGTGGATTCTCCCACCAAAGGGTCAAAAGTGGTGGACATGGAAAGTTTTATGGTAGACAAAAGCAATTGAGTCAAGGTCCAACCAATGTTCCTCTTCCAAGGTTCAAAATGAATAATGGGTTTTACCTCAAGGTACATGAAGCTCAGGGTGCCCAAGCTTCTCCAAATTGCAAGATGTGTAGAAGGCCCCATAAAGGGGACTTCTTAGCCAATTCCAATGCATGCTTCAAGTGTGGTAACCTGGATACCAAGCTAAGGGTTACAGGAGTAGTGGGAAAGCTCAAGGGGGTGTTCAATACATTAATCATTTCTATGCCTTGCATGCTTTGCAAGAGGTGGAAGAGGCTCTGGATGTTGTCATTAGTATGTTACTAACACCCCACATGTTGAAAAGCCTTGTAATGGAAAAGTTATAGAGAATTTTGTACAGGGCTAGTGTTAAGAGCCAACTTACGACTTGTGGATTGAACCATGGGTCATAGACAAGTTTCGTGGTTAATGTCTTAAAGTTGGTAAAACAATTTGGCCACTGGGTATCATTATACGAAGTACTCTACGAGTTGTACTTGTGTATACAGACCATAAATATAATTGAGAATGGGACCTGAAGGATGAAATTTTTTTAATATTTGGGAGGTTGCTATGAATTGGATCTACGGTCCATCAATGGAACTATCAACTTTTTTATTGGCTCATAGATTAAAGGTGCAAATTCCAATAGCTAAAATCTTGGGACATGCAAAATATGAAGGTCAAGTACAACCCATAATCTAGTTTATGGCCTGTAAATGATGCTTGTAGATGGGTTTAGTAGTTTTTAAATGAAGGATTTTTTAATCATTTTTAATATGTTTAACTCTTAAACTACATCTCTTTGACCTTACTAACTGACTTAACCAACTTGAATCCTATAAAACCTATCACAATTCATTCTAACTCATTCACTCTCAAAATCTCTCCTAAATTTTAAAATTTTCTCTCTCTAGCAAAGACTCCATTGAAGCTTAGGGTTCCAAATTTGGGTCAAGGATTTGAAGGGTTAAGCACTCCAATTTCTAGGGATTTCTACTTTAGGTATATAGGGCTTCATTCATGGATTAGATTAATCCATGGAACCCAACTCAAAATCACCTATTTCTCAAGTTTAAGCATGGATTTATATGTGATTTTATGATAAAATTTCAAATGATTGGATTATGATTATTACATGATTGTTATACCTACTTATGAATTAATTATGAAGAATTCCATAATTTATATAATTTTCAATGGGATTCAAGTGGTTTCAAGTATATCATGATTATGGCTATTTGAATTGATGTGAGTTCCTTTACTAATGATTCAAATTGATTTCTATTACATGATTTTCACATAATTCCTATGCAATTGCATGATTTTAACTTGAATTGATCATGAACTCACACATGGCCCTAATTTTCTATTACAAAGTTATGCTTTTTATGAATATGACTCTAAGTATTAAAGCATGATTTGATAATGATGATGATGATGATGATGATGATATAATGATGAGGGTGACATAAGACCCACATGTTAATAAAATGATGATAAGATGGGGAATATACCGATACTATATACGAAGCTATGTAGATGGATTATTCCTATGATATAATATGTTTTTATGAGATTATGATACATATTGTACAAAGCTATGAAAGTATGATTTTGGTAAAGTATGAAATACGATAATATCTATGTATATGTATGATTATGTATTCCACGAGATATGACTTAGTACCGAATAAACTTGTGTGAGGAAGACTATCCCCAAGAATCCTTATATAAATCCTCAAATCTTATAACTATGTACCACTGTTGGTTTATAAATATGTTCCTATGAGGCTAGCAAATAGATCCATTTAGCATTATGTTCATGTGATACTCATCGTTCTAGGGTTAAGCCTAAAGGGTAGGCCCTTTGTGTTCATGTGACACTCACTATGCTAGGGTAGAACCTAAAGGGTAGGGTTGAGTCTACCTTTGCAAAGTAGACTCCTCTTTCACTCAGTATAGTGGGAACATCGGGATTCCATGTAAAAGTTTTCATGGTCTTATTGTCGGTTATGGTCTTATTCTCATATATTTATGCTAGGTTACGAAAGGATTTATGATGTTCCCATTTATGGTTTTAAACATACATCAATTATTCATATCTTACCCTTATTTTATTGCTATGATTATGCATAATACTATTATGTTATGAAGTTTCCTTGATGCATGGAATACCTACATACTTAGTACATTTCACATACTAATGCAAACTTTTTTCCTAAATGATCTAACCATGTAGGGACAAACAATGAGACTACTCATCTTATTCGTGGCTAGACTTCAGATTGTGCTTTGAATATTATTGGTGAATTCCCATACTTTGGGGAAAAACCTAGTTCTTTCTTATGTTTTTTATGTTCAGACTTTATGATTTATTTTATTTTCTATCTGGGGGGTGATCTAATAGCATGTTCTAGACCCTGCCAATCTCTATGATATAGAGTCATGATTTCGACTTATGATGTTGTAATTGACCTTAAAGGGAAACTATGACTTTGTTGGTATGTTCTGCTTGCTTTCACCCTTATGAATTGCATACTTTACCTCATGTATGCTTATGATATGAATAGGAGTTTCACGTGGGATGCCTTCGAGTATCACATTCATTGTGTCATGGCTAGGCCCTAGGTTCATATCGTAGGAAACTTGGTATCAGAGCACAAGGTTTGAAAGCATCCTAAGGAGTTCAACATGTCACATCTAGTAGAGTTTTGTTCAAAGGTATAAAGCGTGCCACACCCATGAGCAAGAGGCTATGAGACGTTTAGAAAATCTTGCTTCTATTGTGATCTATGTCGTACCTTCAAGACTCTCATTCCCTATTGCTTGTCCTTTGATATTTTTAGGAAATTCCCCCACAATATGCTCCATTGCCTAGGGGAGTCGATGTTAATGAGGACCAAATTTCTTTGGCATCTCAATTTTCCCAAGGCTCTCAAACCGATCAAGTGACTAATGAGGATTTTAGGGCCACTATCACTATGTTGGCTCAAGTTGTTGCTTCTCCAAAGATTCTTACTCTGGCTTCACGCGTAAGAGGTTTTACTACATTGAATTCTCTAGATTTCCATGGTTCTAAGATAGATGAGGATCCACAAGAGTTTATTAATATGGTCTACAAGGTGGTGGATATTATGGGGGGTATCATTCGAGGAAAAAATTGAATTGGCAGCTTACTAACTTAAAGGAGTCTCTCAAGTTAGGTTCACATAATAGAAGTTTGAAAGAGTTGAAGAGGATTCTATTTATTCAGAGATATTTAAAGAAAGTTTTCTTGATTGCTTCTTCCCACATGAACTAAAGAAAGATACACTGATGGATTGTATGAATTTTAGAAAAGATGGTATGAGTTTAAGGGTGTATGCCCTCAAGTTCACAAAGTTGTGAAAGTTTGCTACTTCTTTTGTTTTCGATACTAGGGCCCGTATGAACAAGTTCACGTTAGGTGTGTCCAATTTGTTGTATAGGGAATGCAAAGCAGCAATTCTCATAAAAGAGATGGATATTTCTCAACTCATGACTTATGTCGAGCTAGTGGAAAGTCGAAAGTTTCAAAACATACGGATGAGGGAGTCAAAAGGATTTGTTTTGATAGTGGATTTTCACATGCTAAGTCGGGTGGTGGTCATTTCCAACAAGAAAAAGGGTCATCGTCAGGTGCTCCTCAAAGGTTTGATAAGGATAGGGTGCCTACCACTAAGGCTCAAGTTGATGGTTATAAGAGTGGTGGTGCTATTCCTCCTAGGTTCCCCAAATATGAGAGGAACTATGTTGGTGATTTCTTAAGAGGAAAGGGTGCATGTTTTGGTTGTGGTAAGATAGGGCATAAGATCATAGAATGTCCTAATGTTGCTAGCAAAGGTAGATAACGGTGTCCTCAAGCCCAAGTTTCTCAAAGCGGACAAGTGCAACAAGGTTCCCAAGATCAATGAGGTAGTCCACGTGGTAACCAATTCTATGCATTACATGCTTGGCAAGGGGTTGCGGAGTCTCCAAATGTAGTTACGGGTATGTTAAGGGTATTTGATCATGATGTGTATGTTTTGCTTGACCTCGGTACTAATATGTCTTTTGGTACGCCTTACCTTGCCGTAAGAATTGTCAAGGTAAGTTAATCCTAGCCAAGAAAGTCTATAGAATTATCTTGTGTTGATCTTGTATAGAGTCTTCCATGTGATCTTGTTGAACTTGATATGATCTATTTTTATGTACTTTTTGGAATGGATTAGTTGCATGCATCTTATGTTTCTATTGATTGTAGAACCCATAAGGTCACATTCCAAGTTCCTAATTAATCCATCCTTGAGTGGAAGGGAACAAATTCGGTGTTCAAGGGTAAGTTTGTCTCTTATATAAAGGCTATGAAAATGATTTCTAAGGGGTGCATATAGCATGTTGTTCGGGTTATGGATGTTGAGTTCGAGGTTCCTACTCTTGATTTGGTTATGATTATTAATGAGTTTCCCAGTGACTTGCTTGAAATTGTTATTGAAAGGGAAATTGACTTTGACAATGATCATTTGTCGAACACACAATCTATATCTACACCTCCATATCGACTAGCCCCGGTGGAGTTGAAATAATTGAAGGTACAATTAAGGTACTTTCTTGATAAATAGTTCATAAGGCCTAGTGTGTCTCCACTGCTCCTGTATTATTTGTAAGGAAGAATTATGGTTCACTTCGGATGTGTGTAGATTATCGGCAATTGAATAAAGTGACTATCAATAGCAAGTGTCCACTTTCGAAGATTTATAATATATTTGATCAACTATAACGTGCAAACTACTTCTCTTAGATGGATCTTTTGTTAGGGTATCACCAATTATTGGTGAAGGAGGATGACATTCCAAAGATGGCATTAAAACTCGGAAGGATCATTTTGAATTCTCGGTTATGTAATTTGAACTAACAAATTTTGTTGCTGATTTTATGGACTTGATGAATAGAATCTTCAAACTATATTTGAACATGTTTGTGAATGCATTAACAAATGATATCTTAGGCTATTCACAGGATCCAAAGGAGAATGAAGGCCATTTACGGATTGTATTACAAATATTCAGAGATAGGCAATTTTTTACCAGGTTTAGCAACTGCGAGTTTTGTTTAAGGGAGGTGGATTTTCTTGGCTACATTGTTTCGGATGATGATATTAGAATTGATATACAGAAGATGGAGGAGAGGATGAATTAGCCTCGACAATTGTCTCCTTATGTCATTGGTAGATATTTGGGTATGGCCAAATATTATAGAAAATTTATTGAAGCATTTTCTTCCATTGCCTCTCCTTTGAATAGGTTGACCAAAAAGAAGGTGAAATTTCAATGGTTCGATGAATATGAGAAAAGTTTCCAAACATTAAAGGATCATCTTACTTCAGCCTCTATTTTAACATTGCCTAAAGGGTCGGATAGTTTTGTTATTTATTGTGATTCCTCACGTGTATATTTGGGTTGTGTTTTAATGAAACTTGGGAAGGGCATTGCATATGTCACACCCCAATAGATGGGCAGGCACGACTAGCACTCGATACCATCATTGGCTGAGTAAGCCACTGAACATGCTAGTTACATAAACTAGGGTAAAAACGATTGGGCAGCGTAACATTTGAAAAACTAAGCCTGGACTGTTTAGGTCATGACCCAGTCATCAATTAATCATGTACATCAATATAGGTAAATCAAAACAATAAAGTATTGCCAACCTGTGGCCATTCGTATAAAATACATATATATAGTCAGTTGAGAAAATAGGTCTCATACCTCCGATTATAGCTTGAAGTTCATGCATAATGTGCAATGTATTATATGAATATTGAATGGACATAGTAGGCCATAACATGAATTTAGCCAATCTTGGCTCATTGGTACACTTATCGCCAAGACATCATAATTATTATCGAAACATATACACATGATTTGTGGCATCCTATATATCTTTTGAATATGTTTTGGAACTTAACTCAACATTTTGAATGAAGTTTTAACTCAAAAAAAGTTCATAAATATTTTTCACATAATGCTTATACTTGCTTCCATGTCAATTTCTAAAACAAAGTATTTAAAAAGAATCAAGTGTCTTAGTAGCTTAAATATGAGCATTATATTGTAGATTATTGGAAATCAACCTGTTACTTTCTAACTTCTTCAAATATCATTTTAATAAGGAAGAAGGATAGATTATGAACTCTACTTTCCTCTCATAATTTGCTTTTATTTTAGAGACACTACACTAAAAAGAGCAATGCCTCAAACATATGGACAAGTAGTCCAGAAAATTGATAAATTAATATATAGTTACCAAATTTCTAGTTCAAGTGAATGAATGGAATATAAAGGTAATACCAACATGAAAATAATTTAGCTACAATCCCAATGTCTTTCACAGAAGGTCTTTATAGCAAGAGAATGGAAAATATCACGTTTGATGTTTTGGAAATTTCTCAAATTTTGTTCTAAAAAGAGGGATGGAGCTTAGCGTTATATACCTCTCCAATGAACGTCCAATGCCCTGACCTGACCATGACCCAATTTTTTACTCGGGCAGTCACGGTAAAATTGTCATAACGTTTTATTTTGAAGTCGGATTGATGCAGGATTTTGATAGTTGCAAACTAGACTCATAGATATTCGATTTTATAGGTCATGGATCTTCTAAATTCTTACATTTTGTGAGATATAATTTGATACATTTGACCCAAATTTTAGAAGGATTTCTTTAAAAAAACAAACGTACGGTAACTTTGGCTAACCTTTATCTTTCAACTTCCTTGACTCCAAAACTTAACGTATGAACTTTGGTCTATTAAAATACCCCTTAAAAATCTAATTATCAAATTAATCACTCTTAGTCCTCCAAGAGTAAAACTTAATTTAAACCTTCCGAAAAGGGTGAGGAGTCGCTCGGGTCATTTCTCTAATCCCGAATATGTATTTGGGAGATTCCTTTGACTTAAAACTTTACTTCTTTGATATTAACACTGATTTTCAGCCTTATTATCCTTAGGTGTTATCCAAAATCATATATGCCTTATATAACATGTCATACTAAGCATATTTGGAGAACGAGAAACACGAGGTCTCACAGCCTATGCCTCAAGGAAATTGGAGGTACATAAAAGGAACTACCCGACTTATGATCTTGAGTTATTGGCCGTTGTATTAGCATTGAAGATTCACAAACATTATCTCTATGGGGTGCATCTTGACATATTCACCAACCACAAAGTTTGCAATATGTGTTTAGCCAAAGGGATTTGAACCTAATGCTAAGGAGGTGGTTGGACATTCTAAAGGACTATGATATAAGTGTGATGTCTAACCCCGGAAAAGTGAATTTTATGGCCGATGTGTTAAGTAGAATGTCTATGGGCAGCATTGCACATGTTGATAATAGAAAGAAAGAGTTAGCCAAAGAACTGTACCATTTGTCTCGATTAGGTGTAAGGAAAGAATGGCTCTATTAATAGGGGAGTACTTGTACAAAATTGGGAAGAATCATCTTTGATACCGAAGGTTAAAGAAAAACAATATATGGATCTTATCTTGATCGAATTGAAGAAGTTGGTGATTGACAAAAAGGTTGAGGTCTTCTCACAAATGGGAGATGGAGTACTTCGTTACCAAGGGTTGTTGTATGTCCCTAATGTAGATGTCCTAAGGGAAAGTATACTTGATGTGGCTCATAGTTCGAAGTATTCTATTCATTTGAGATCCACCAAAATGTGTAGAGATTTGAGAGAGGTGTATTGGTTCTATGATATGAAGAAAAACAAAGCAAGGTGTATGATAAGGTGTTTAAATTGTCAATGACTAAAAGTGGAACACCAAAGGCCCAGTGATTTGGACAAAGATATAGAGATACCTGCCTAGAAATGAGAGGTAGTGAATATGGATTTTATTACGGGATTACTAAAGATTCAGAAATAATTTGATTCAATATGGGTGGTTGTTAATGGAACGACAAACACAACCCACTTTTAATTAGTGAAGACTTCTTATAATGCTGATATGTCGATATTAGAAGTTGGTCATATGTCGTCACTTTTAATCGTCAAAAGTCATATGTCGATATTAGAAGTGGGGAGCTTGAGTTTAATGAAGGTGACTGGGTATATTTGAAGGTTTTACCTATGAAAGAAGTAATTTATTTTTGTAAGAAGGGAAGATTGAATCCTAGATCTATGTGACCTTATGAGATTGTGAAACGAAATGGGAAGGTGGCTTATTAACTAGATTTGCCTTTTGAGTTAAGTATGGTTCATCTGGTGTTCCATGTATCGATGCTAAGAAAATTTATGGATGATCCTAATTCTATTGTTCCATTGAATAATGTGATTATTAAGGAAACTTTAACCTGTAAACAAGTACCGATTGAGATTTTGGACTAAAAAGTGAAGATATTGAGGAATAAGAAAGTTGCATCCATCAAAGTGTTGTGGAGAAACCAACAAGTTGAGAGTGCTACCTGGGAAATGGAGGTGGACATGATGAAATGATATCCTTACCCCTTTTCTTCTATTCAAGCCTAAAGTACCTAAATGTGATCTATTCTTTCGAAAAATTCTCATGAATTCATTTTTCCTTGTCATATTGCATGCATGCATGACCATGAGACTATTTTTAAATGATGTTTCATGCATAAGTTTGATGGTTTTATGAAAATAATGTTTAAGTTGCATTTTTTCATTCATGATTGCTTGTTGGTTATGCTTCTACTCTACCCAAGCTTGTTTTTATCTCATTCCAGGATGACTGAATTCAAGAGGGAGATATTGTCACACCCTACATCTTAAAAAGCCTAAAAATGGAAAAGTTGCAGAAAATTTTGAACTGGACTGGTATTACGAGCTAATCTATAACTCGTGGATTGAACCACGGGTTACAGATAGGCTTTGTGGTTATGGTCAGTGTAAAGACCCAAAAAACTTTTAACTTCATAGTGGTTAGCCAAGGTTAGTGTTGGGTTCGTCATGGTTGAATTTTTGTAGTCATGGATCGTATTCGGGGAGACGAATTCAAAGGAATTATTTTGGTGGAGATTTGTAAGATCATTTAGAAAGCAGGGACTTTGTAAGGCCATATATTTTGTTACGGGATGAACTATGTAGGCTACTATATGTTAAATTGAAGCTCTTTGAGTTATCTTCACAACGAAACTAGTTTCACTTAATTCGGAGTTTGGGTGTAGATGTTATGGCCATTATAGTGGGAATGCCCGTGTATGGAAAGGTTCTGGAAAAGGGGAAGTAGCCTGTGCGTAAGGCAGACCCACACGAAAGGGAACACAAGTCGTGGGAAGTCTCATGGTCGTGAGGGGTCCGTGGGTTGATCCAGAGAGTGGGACTGAGTGATGGGCCAAGGATGGGACCAAGTGAAGTATCATGGACCACTTCACGGTCCGCGTAAGGTCCCACGGTCTGTAAGGGGGTCCCATGAAGTGATCCAGAGAGTTGGCCAAGGTTCGGGGATGGAATCTGGACCAAGTGATGCTCCACGCACCAGTACATGGTCCGTGTGCAGCTACATGGTCCGTGAGGCCTCTCGTGAAGTGATGTAGAAAGTCCCCTAAGCGTTCAAGCCGAAGTCGAGACCAAGTGAATCCATACAGACAGGTTCACAGAACGTGAACCTATGGACGGTCATTGTAGGCCTTCCGTGTGATATTGTCTTTAGTGATTTAGTCCATTTCATTAATGGTTAATTTGTAATTTAATTAGATCCTATTCCCCTTTTAGGCTTTCTAAGCTCTCCTAAACCCCCTAAATCAAATCCTAATCACTTTTCATCCATTCTAACACTCCTAAAATTCTCTCCATTCTCTTGACCTCCATTGATGAAAGCTTGAAGAAATTTGGGGAAATTCATCTTTCTTGCAATTCCATCCAATTCTCTTGACTAATTTCAAGGTATATGGGATTGATTCATGGATCCCCTTTCATCCATGAAGATCCAAAAACCCTCCTCTTTAAATTATGATTTTAAGCTATCTTTAATGTTGGGTTCTTTAAATTTTTAAGTATTTAATTGAATTGAGTTGTGATCTGTAGAAATTAGGTAATTTAAAGTTGATTAAAGTTTGAATTCTATGAAGTTTCAATGGATTTGATGAAGGTCAAGTTATGCATGTCTCCTTTACTCTTGAATTATGCATGAGTAGTGTTTTAATGAAGGTTTAAGTGTTGATTTCACTTGAATTTCTTATGAACTACTCTTGATTTGAATTTAAAGTATGAATTTTAGTACCCATTCTATCCTCATTGTTACTCATGGCATTTGCATGCATGACCATTAATTTTCATGAAGGTTTTGATGTGGGCTAATTCCCAAACATGTTTATGTCTATGACTTTGAACAAGTATGGGTTATGACTAAGTTGTGATCACACTATGTCTATGAAATGCCTCTTTGAGCAACATGGGTGTTTACACCAATATGATATGACAAGTATGGAGCTACTCTTATGCATAAAGTTTGACAT
>JBCEWC010007805.1:0-20872 GCA_038996855.1 Solanum aculeatissimum | reverse complement strand
TTCAAGTATTCAATTTCACCAATAAGATACAGAGACTTACTTCACATTTAGAATTGCACAAAAAAGACTATTTATCTCAGAGAGGTTTGAAGAAAATTTTGGGAAAACGTCAACGACTGCTAGCTTATTTGGCACAAAAAAATAGAGTACGTTATAAAGAATTAATTAATCAATTGGACATTCGAGAGACAAAAACTCGTTAATTTGATTAAATTAATTTGAAGAGTTATTGCATTTTCACTTATATGTTTCGATTAAATTTTGATGAACTTCTTTTCACTTTCAGTAATTCATGGAAGAATGAATCGTTAAAAAACTTATGACTGCACCAACTACAAGAAAAGACCTCATGATAGTCAATATGGGGCCTCAGCACCCATCAATGCACGGTGTTCTTCGACTCATCGTTACTCTAGATGGTGAAGATGTTGTCGACTGCGAACCAATATTGGGTTATTTACATAGAGGGATGGAGAAAATTGCGGAAAACCGAACAATTATACAATATTTGCCTTATGTAACACGTTGGGATTATTTAGCTACTATGTTCACAGAAGCAATAACCGTAAATGGACCCGAACAATTAGGCAATATTCAAGTACCTAAAAGGGCTAGCTATATCAGAGTCATTATGTTGGAGTTGAATGGAGAAAGAGAATTGATATATGACCATCAACCAATCACTGTGGAGACACAAATATATTTCAACCTAAACAAATTCTGATTAGCTATATGAATCTGAAAATTTATTATTTTTTATAATGATAGATTGATAGTTGTCTTATATATAAATTTAAAAAAAATGAAACAAAAATTTGTATATTCGTAACTCCTCTTTGACACGTAATTGGATCAAAGCTTCATCTCTTTAGTGCGCCGCTATAAATTTATGGGTCTTGTGGTTCGGTTTGTTTGGTGTTTATCTTTCCATCTTTAGTTCATATCTATAGGGAAGTCCGACGGCTTACAATATAGGAAAAAATATATAACGTCGATCTAATTTAAAATTATTTATTTTTAATAGATTCATGATTCAAATTATTTATTTTTTTATTTTTTTTATTTTTTTATTTCGCTATGAAAGACAGAGCAGAGCTCGGAAGTAATGCTTTCTTCTCCTATGATATTTCTAGGTACCATACCAATTTCGACCCCGATCTGGAAGCAGGCCGACGGGCAATGACACGAAATGCACGTCGTGGTGGAAAAATATGGGTACGTATATTTCCAGACAAACCAGTTACACTAAGACCCGCAGAAACACGTATGGGTTCAGGAAAAGGATCCCCTGAATATTGGGTAGCTGTTGTTAAACCGGGGCGAATACTTTATGAAATGGGTGGAGGTCATCGTAGGAGTGCCATTGAAATAAAAGGCCGAGCTAGTGGCCTATAAACTCAAAGGTGTGGAAAAAGTTTAATAGCTGACATCATGCTGGCGTCGTGCTGAAGTCAGCATGAATATTATGAAATAATTTTTTGTGATACTTCGGTGGTATATATATACCATGTCGGTATCATATAGACTAGAAAATTATTAAAGTTATAAAATTATTTATTAAATTCTAAATTAGTAGAAAATATATTTTTGTGATACTCCTCGGTATATTGATACCCTATTGGTATCATATAATTTTGAGCTCTTTTTTTAATAAATAAAATAATTAAGAGAAAATTATTAAAGTTACAAACTTATTTATTAAATTCTAAATTAGTAGAAAATATATTCTTTGTAATACTCTATTGGTATATTGATACCATATCGGTATCATATAGGAATGAGTTAATTCTTTGTGATACCCTATCATATACTCTATTGATATATCATACAAGGTAGATGCTGATATCAGTATGACATTAGCGTACGAATTTTAATAATAGAGAGGGGTGGTGAAAGGAGAAGGGGTATGAATATAAATAGATTGCTTCAAAAAGGCATAAATTTAGTTTTCCTGCCATGCATTGCCTTGACATGACACACACTCTATATATATGTTCATTGTCGGATGCAACTCATAAACACTAGGTACATTTAATTCAAGTATTTTTGTAGAGTTTAAGAAAACTTATTATATAGATATTACATATGAACTCATGTTTTAGAAGTGCAATGTAAATTAGGTTAGTAAAATCTTAATTATCAACCATATTAAATTTTAATTTCGACACCAATTATGTCTACCTCCCTTGGTTGCTTGATATTATTAACCAACTCCTCTCCTTGTTTATACAAGTAATTACCATTCATTACTCTTCCTTTTTTTCCCTTCTATTTCTTGTTGCATGGGCATGAAAATGTTAACCTTAAACAGATTGTTGAATTATAGAGAAACTATGGAGAATCTTGACTCTACATTGATGAAGAGATGAAGAATCTTCATTATTCGGTAACTATATTTGAGGATGAAATAGGAGAAGAAAAGATAAAGTTCTGAAATTTGGGGAGTGAAAAAGTAATCCATTGCATCACAATTGTTCAGTATTTATACAGATAGAGGAGCTAGGAAAATATCTAAATCTAGCTGAATTTATGTGCAACATTGATTCCAAGGAATAACCAACCAACTAACTAATCAACTTGATAGTTAATCTAACTACCCTGTCAGCTAAGCATTTTTAGCTAACTTCAGCTCAAATACAGAATAAACTAACTTATATCTCAACATGCCCCTGCCCCTCCCCCTCAAGTTGGAGGTGAGTAGCTCACTGCCAACTTGCGCAAGACAATTGAGTATTTTGTACTTGGTAAGGTTTTGGTTAAAACATCAACTAGTTGCTCACTGGTTGGTATATGATAGAGTACAATGAGACCCTCCTACAGTTTTTCCTCTAACAAAGTAAAAATTCACTTCTATGTGTTTTGTCCTTTCATGGAACACAAAATTTCTTGCTATGTATGGACAACGACTTTGCTATCACAAAAATAGGCATAGGCAAGTTACAAGTCAAGTATAGTTCAGTCAACAACCTTTCTAGCCATACCAACTCTCCCACCACCTTTCTAACAACTTTATATTTTGCTTCTGTTGAGGATAAAGATACAATTATTTGGTTCTTGGACTTCCAACTGATAGGATTATCTCCTATTAACACAATGTAATTACTGACTGATCTTTTAGAATCAACACATACAACACAATCTGAGTCACAGTATGCAGTGATAGTGCAATCTGCACTGTTGGACGAGAATATTCCCAAGCAAAGGTCATTCTTAAGATATCTCTAGGCAGCTTTGAGATATGGTTCTCTGGGGGACCGAATGAATTGACTAAGATGTTGGACACTGAAGGTTATGTTCAACTTTCTATTAGTCAGAAAGTTTAGTTTTTTCTATTAGCTTCGTGTAGTATGTGGGATCTTTTAGTAGGGCACCCTCATTGGCTTTGAGTTTAATTGTGAATTCAAGAGGTGATATGATTGGTTTGCGATCTAAGTAGTCAAATTCTTTCAATAGGTCTGTGGTGAACTTCCTTTGAGATATTAAGACCTAATGTCTTTGTAGAGTATTTTCAGTCCCAAGAAGTATTGGAGCCTTCAAGATCTTTTATCTTGAATTCAACATGGAGAAAAGATTTCAAGAAAGTGATCTCATCGATGATAGTACCTATCAAAATTATGTCATCAACATAAATAAGAACAAAGATTAGTGAGTTGTCAGTTTTTCTACAGAATAGGGAGTAGTCACTGTCTAAGTGAGAATATACCCTTGAACACAGTATTTGAGCTAACTTGTCATATTGTTGTCTGCTTGCTTTCTTGAGTCAATACAATGACTTCTTGGTTCTACAAACCAACCTTATGTCTTCTACCATGAGGCCCTAATGGTGTGTCCATATGCACTTCCTCATGCAAGTCTTCATGGAAGAAGGTATTATTTACATCTAGTTGATACATATCTTATCTTTTCTTTATAGACATACTAATTGAGGTCCTAATAGTGGTCATCTTGACCACTGAGAGAAGGTTTCATTATAGTTAATACCAACCTGTTGAGTATACCCTTTCACAATAAGTCTGGCTCTATATTTTTCTATTATCTCATCAGCTATTTTTCTATTGTCTCATCAACCTTATGTTTGATTTTGTATACCCCTTACACTTTATAATTTTCTTCTCTTCTGGAAGCTTAACAAAATCCTAATTATTATTTGCATATAAGATATCAAATTCTGATGACATAGCTGATTGCCAAGCAACATCAAGCACTACTTCTTCATATGAGCAATGGTCATTATCATGTGAAATATTTTCAAGTAGTTGTTGACTAGATTTGTTGAAGCTTATGATTGATAAATGACGCTTAGGAAGAATGAGATAAGAGGATAAGGTTGAAGGTCGATGTTGGAAATAAGGCAAGGAGTAATTGTACTCTTTTGAATAGGCTAGTATGTTATGAGGACTATTGGATCTTCAAACAGGGTGAGGGTGTATTGCTTGGTCTGTGTGAGTAGTGGATTCTAACAAAAGTTGATGGTTATTTCGTGGTGGTGTATCAGGGGTCAAGTGAGGTGTAGAGTTCTAAAGTGAGGGCACATATGTAGGTAAGCGTACAAGTGAAGTAACATTAGTGGTGTTTGTAATAGATTCATCATTAAGCATAAAAACATTATTAAAAGTACTATAAGTAGAGTTCAACTTATTTGAATTGGTAGTTAATTTTTTTAAAACAGTGGCAAAGCTAGAATTATACTGAGAGTTAGAAAGTGCAAAAGAAAATACATTCTCATGAAAAGACATATCCCTAGAAATATGTATTCTCTTAGTGCTCAGGTCTAGGACTTTATAACTTTTTGTGTTGAAGGAGCATCCAACATAGATATGAGGTGTGGATCTTGGTTTAAATTTGTCTTGGTGAGTTTTAAATGTAGAAAACAAAAACATCTAAAAGACTTGAGATGAGAATAAGTAGGTTGCTTGTAGTCAAGAGTCTCAAAGAAGGCCTATCATGAAGGAATGAATTGGGTAGTCTATTAATCAAATAAGTTGTTAAATACACTTTCCCCAGTACCTAATAGGAAGGTTGGATTAGTACAATAGTGCCTTAGCAACTTCAATAAGATGTTTATGTTTTCTTTCCACTATTCCATTATGTTGTGGTATATATGGACAAGACTTTTGATGTATTATTCCTTTGTCTTGAAGATATGTGGTGGTTTCGTTTTTTATGAATTTTGTGTTATTATCAGTCCTAATTAATTAGAAAGTAGCTTTAAATTGATTTTCTATAAGAAATATGGAAGATTTCATGGTCTGAAAGGTGTTGCCTTTGCAACTGAGAAGTTGAGTCCATGTTGATCTGCTGAAGTTATTAACTGTGGTAAGAAAATACTTGTAATTATCACGAGTTGGGACATGGTAAGGTCCCCACAAGTCCATATGAAGGAGATTAAAGGGTTTGGTGCTGGAAACAATGGCTTTTGTTGGTGGAAACAGTGGCTTTTGTTGGGAATGAGAATCTAGTTTGTCTATCCATAGGACAAACTGTGGACATGAAAGGTTGTTTAGGTGAGAAGATTATGTGAATAAAATAGATTCTTTTCATCTTTACAAAAGGTACATGTTTTAGCATATTGTGCCACAACTAATTAACATTATTTTCATGAGACATGCAAGACATTGAAGAACTATGAAGAATAAAAAATGAAACAACATTATTCATGCTAGAAGATGTAGTAGAAAGATCAGAAATATTTTTATTACTTGAGCAAGTAGATTTTACAGATAGAGTAATGTGTACACGCATGGTGATCATATTACAAGTGGACAAACTAGAGATAATACATGATCTATTACTAGGAAGAACTTTAGTAAGTGGTAAGACAGAAAAAATGGACATAGAATTGGAAAAGCCATTTGTTGAAACAAGAGGTGAATGAGTAGAGCAGGAAGTGTGCCATCTTGAACAAAGGAAATAAAGTCCATTTTGTGCGTACTAATCTCTAAAGGGCACTTTAGTGAAGGGCCCTACATCAAACAAGAAGAGTTATTGAAACTAACAATTTCTTTGAGGTGTGAAGCCCAGCAATGTACTGATATTATGTTTTACATGAAACTAGGTACAAATAGAACTTTATACAAAGTCAGTGAAGGATTCAAATATACATCACTAATTTCAGTCACTTTTACCTTATATCTATTTGGTAGGGTAACTAGAAAAGGGTAAGGCAAAGATTTAGTGTTAGTAAGTAATGACTTGGTGAAGGTCATATGGTATGTGGCCCCTGAGTCTACGATCCAAGAGTCAACAAATAATTTGAGAGATCTACATGATAAATTATCAATTTCAGTAATTGAAGAATAACATGCTAGAATACATGTAAAGTTCACAGCTTCACCTATGATCTCAATCACAACCTCTCTTACAGTGTTATCAATGTTATTTCCTCCTTGGATTTGTATGTGTTCCAGTAAACTCATTAATTGATCAAATTGTTGCTTGGTTAGACCTTGATTTTACTTCTCATATCTATATCTCGTATCAATTTTCTTATGACCTTTTTCCTTGTTCATTTCTTCCAGAACTCCAGGAGCAATGACCATTGTTCCTATATTCTTTCCTTTAGTAAACTTGAACACCTAAGGGAAACTATAAAGTCTGTAGCATTTGTCCTTGGTATGCCCAGGCTTTTTACAGTATTCATAAAAGATATTGAACTTATTTGGAGTTCTACTACTCCAATATTCTTATATGAGGTGTAATTTGTCCTAAAATTGCCGCTAGTGCTGGCAACATTTACCTGAAGTGATGTTGATTTCAAATTAAATTTTTTATGAGGTTTGACTTCTGTTTGTTTTTTCTCCTGGATAAAGATAAAAAAAACTTGAGTCATGGAAGACAATGAATTTATTATCAGGATGTTGTTTCTCATTATCGTGTATACTTCATTTAAACTTATTAGGAATTGAATGAGTCTTTTGTCCTGTTCAGACTTATGCATTTTTATTTTTCCTCTACAAGTGCATAAGTATGTGCGCTATGAATTTGTGTTTAAAGTACCGAGTTCTTCCCAGAGCTTCCTGATCTTAGTGTTATGACATTAAGGTTGCTTTGACTGAGTTCGTTGATTTTGCGTTGAAGTTGGTAAAATTTTACCCCATTAGTTTGATCGTATCTATCCTCTAATTCCTCCCAAAGTTCCTTGGCGTTGGTAACATATTGCAGTCTCTCTCCAAGGTCCTTTGACAATGAGTTCAAAATCCATGAAGTTATTATAGTATCGCACCTCTCCCATTGTGCAAAATTAGGTGAGTTTGGATATGGCTTCTCAATCCTTCCATTGATGAAATCTATTTTGTTATTTATAGATAAAGCTCGAAGAACTCCTTATCTCCATGAATGATATCCAATTCCACGAAGACTACTGGAACAATTCCAAATCTAGCATTCTCAGATGGATAAATGTAGAATACACTAGTTGAGTCTATAGATTCCTCAGCTGGAGTTTGATTTTCAGTCATGGCTCGACTTGAAACTTCCTAATCTTGATTTGGTTTCATGTTCTTAAGCAGATATGGGAAACACATAGATTTACACTACTCAAGTGGTGCTAATTTTGAAAACGAGACACAGAAAATCGAGAAAGGAAAAAAAGGAGAAGAATAAAACTGAAAGAAAAAAAAGAAGAAATTTGGAAAAAATCAAGGGTTGACAAGGTGAGAAAATAATTGGAAAAATAAAAATGGACCGTCACGACTCTGATACAAATTTGAAATATAGAGAAACTATTAAGAATTTCTCCATCGATGAAGAGTTGAACAATCTTCATTATCCTGCAACTACATGTGGAAATGAAATAGGAGAAGAAGAGAAAAGGTTGTGAAATTTGGAGAGTAAAAAAGTAATTCATTGCATCACAATTTTTCAGTATTTGTACAAATAGAGGAGCTAGAAAAATATCTAAACCTAGTTAAATATATGTACAACATTGATTCGAAGGAATAATCGACTAACTAACTAATCAACTTAACAACTAATCTAACTACTTTGCCAGCTAAACATTCTCAGCCGATTTAAGCTCAAATATAGAAAAAACTAAATTATATCTCAACATAAATTTTAACATTTGGTATGAAAAAATTAATTTTGCAAACATAAAAGTAAATTTAGGTTTGCCTCCTTTTTTTCCCCTGCACATATCTCATTTATGTAGTAATTTAATTTAAATAGTTAGCGCATGTATACACAAAATATGGCAATTGGAGCCTTGTTAAAAATGAAGGATATATTATATGATAAGTTTAATAATAATGAGGTTATTTTTGTAGCTATCATTTAATAAAGGATATGTATGAGTAATATTTTAAAAATTCAAGGAAAAAATGTTTTTTCCCCATAGTTAATTGTTAAAATAATCAAGAGCAAATGATTTTATTTAATAGTAAATTGTTATGAATGTAATTTCGATGATTTTTATTGTATTTAAAATAATGAGATGTTTAAATTTTTTTATAGTATATCATTCGGATGCAATTTTGATAATCGTTTTAATGTGTTTAAATGAATAATATAACAAAAGTTAAGGTAAAATTGAATTTTCCCCTAAATTTACTTGATAAAATTATTATGAGTTGTGTAAATTTTGTATAGTATATCATTACAAGTGCAATTTTGAAAATTTTGTTAACGTGTTTATAAACAATGAGATATGCAAAAAATAAAATAAAGTTACTATAGTGTATCACTATGGATGCAATTTTGATAAATGCTTTTAAGGGAGGACATGGATGAATAATATAAATTTTTTGCAATATATCACTACAAGCGCAATTTTGATAATTTTGACAATGTGTTTAAAATAATGAGATATTCAAATAAAATTATAGTATATCTCTACGGGTGCAAGTTGATTATCTAATATATTACTAAAATGTTTTTAAAGTTTAATCCAATACACTTGTTATAACAAAATCATTTTTGAAAAGTAGCTTAACATCCTAATTAAGTTATTCCTGAAGTGATCTTTTAAGGGAGGGCAAATAAATAATATTGCAAAAAATTAAGGAATAATTTAAACTTTATCCTCAATTTAATTGGTAGAATAATCCTGAGTTGCACAAAATTTATAGCAACATCGTCATGAATGTAATTTTGATAATTATTTTAAAAAATAGCGAGATATGCAATCTTTTTTTATAGTAATATCGTTACGGATAAATTTTAATAATCTAATATGTTTCTAAATTTCCTTAATATTTAATGTAAAATAATTAATTCTCCAATATACACTTGTTCTAACAAAATCATTTTTCAATATATTAGTTTAAAACACAAACATTTTCCTCAAAATTGTACTCAAAATACTCAATAAACTATACAAAAAATAATTAAAATGCAAAAATTATCCTTTAAAACTTGTTTACACCCACTCTCAATAATTGATAAAACGGGCACGACTCATTAAATACCCAATAAGCATACGCGTGTCGAACCACGATAGGGTGAGCGCGTGGAGGGTGTAAACATTTTTATGTCACTTAACGAAAATAATAGATAAAAAATATATATCTCTATATAATTCAGAAAAAACATTACTTTTTTTTTCTAATCAGACACGAAAAAAAGAAAAAAAGGAGTCCGATTCAGAGAGAAGGAAGAAGGCGAGTATATATCGATCAGAGAAATAAAGAAGTGAGTTGGGTCTTCGAATATCTGATTCAGAAGGGTGATTTTTTGCAATACACAGAGCAAAAGGAAAATCCAAATGCGTGACAATGTTGTAGAGCAATGGAAGAAGAAGCTATATGGGTTTCAATGAACAAATAAGAGTGGGAAAAGCATTTCTTTTTTCTGAATCTGAATTTTGAATCAGTTTCAGGGAGCTCAATAAGGTAAGCCAATTTACTTCGCTTTGTTTGTGGACTTCAATTTCTTTACACGGGGTAAGCTAAATCTTTTTTTGAACCCAATTTCCTGCAGAATAAATTTGAAGTTGAAGTGGGTAACTTCAAGTTTTCTGTTTAAGCAAGAGGTCGCATTTTGGGTCTGTTTTAGGTGAATTATTGGGGATTGGAGTTTCTTGTATTGGGAATAAAGCTAAGGGTTTACTTTGAATTTCAGGGAGATATTTGTATTTTGATGGAAATGGAGGGTTTCGGTGAGTAAAGTTTTGATTTTGGATATTGGGTTTGAGGTTTCTTGAACGTAGGATTTTTAATTTTTTTTTTTTTAGGATTGGGATTTTTGGAGGGAGAGTTAGTTGAAAATTTGGATCTCTGATTTGGAACTCAATCCCTCCTATCCTTAAACTGTTAAAAGTTAGAGGGTTTGGGATGGGTTTTGATTCGGCAATGCTGGGATTGGGATTTAATCTTGTTTGTATCATGTGTGTGTGGAATTATGGCAAAACCCTAATTTAGTGGTGAATTGGGTTATTACTATTGGCCTTCTGTTTGTTTGAGCAGTGGAAAGCTTGAATTTTTGGCTTGTTGTTGTTGGAATATATGTATTGACGGAGATGCAACCGCCACACCAGCATTCCCGGATTAATCTTTCTGAATTGAAAGCTCAGTTAGTGAAGAAACTTGGACCAGAGGATTCAAAGCAGTACTTTCATTACTTAAATAGGCTATTGAGCCTGAAGATAAGCAAGGCTGAGTTCAATAAGCTTTGTTTTAGGATTTTGGGGAGAGAAAACATTCCGTTGCATAATCAGTTCATTCGTTCTATTCTGAGAAATGCCTGTAGTGCAAAAGTTCCTCCACCAATTAATGAAGGTAGTATTGTGAAGCCTGGTGTAGCAGTTGGCAGTAAACAGCCCTTAGATGATGCTTATGACCAAAATGGAGTGCATGTTTCCTCAAACCAGGCTTCAGGTCAACCGGGTTTGTCCAATGGTACTGTGTTGCCATTATCTCCTCGGAAGGCCAGGACAGGATATCATGATCGTAGGGCTGGGGATCGTCGTAGTCTACTTGGATCAAATGGGAAGAATAGTTTTACTTTTCAACAAGCAACTACGATGGAATCAAGTGATTTCGAAATTATTAAGGAAAATGGTGATTTGAATCCACCCAATGTCAAGGGAGCGATGCATCGTCACCAAGGAATAATGCAGCAAACAGATGATGAAAGGCAGGGATTCAATCAAGAAACTGCAAAATTTTCTATTATGAAGAGATCACTGCAAAATTCAGTATCTTTACAGGACCCAAAAGACAAATCTAGAGATGTTGGAAAAGAGATACATGCTAGGAATCAACTCCAAGCTCCCTTTGGGGTTCCATTTTGCCCCGTTAGTGTAGGTGGAGCACGTAGATCAGTACCTTTAGCGGCAAGTAGTAGATGCGTTAGCTCTTCTAGTTTTGGTGGTTTGTTGGACAGTATAACTCTGAGGGAACGCATGGAGCATATTGCTGCAGAACAGGGACTTGATGGGGTGGCCACGGATTGTGCCAATCTGTTGAACAATGGTTTGGATTCTTACTTAAAAGGTTTAATCAAATCCTGTTTCCAACTTGTGGGAGCAAGGTCAGGGCATGAACCTACAACAAACAACACCAAGAAGCAGCAGACTTACATGAAGCTCGTTAATGGTCTCAGACCAGGTCATCATTTACAGATTAATGGTGGTAGATCGTCAGAAGTTGTGCATGAACATGCTCCTGGTAACATGGTATCATTGCAAGATTTTAGGGTTGCCATGGAGCTGAACCCCTGGCAACTTGGTGAAGATTGGCCGCTGCTGCTGGAGAAAGTAACACATGCAGCTGATGAATAAGACATGTGCACGTTGCTGTCTTCAGGTCAAGCTTTTACCAGTCCCAACTGGATCAGAGGGAGCAGTTCTTTCCAAGTTTTGTGCAGTCACTCTGCCACAGTTTCCTTTACGGCCTTTTGATCCAGTTAACAGCTGTTGAGGTCAAACTTTTTCTCTCTCAAGGTGATAAGGAAAAGATCCAGGAATCTTAGTTTGACCTGCTGCAGGGCCTTAATTTTGGCCAGAGGCATCCCATTCGTTAGCAACCACTGGAAGGGACTTGAAAAAAGAATGCCCCTGTTGGTTGAAACTGTTGTATCATTAGCATAATTCTCTCCGGGTATCTGCATTCTCCTGTAATTTATGGTCAATGAACAAATTTAGAACAGTTCTGCAGGAATAAATGTGTAGCCTAGACTTCAGCTGAAAGGTGAAACTGAATGATGCACTAGCTGAATGTGTATGTATCTTCAACATCAAAATTTATTGGAACCTCAACATTAACAATACATTTTTCCAGCAGCTTAATTAAGCTTATAAATTTTTTATTTTGGAATTGAAGTTCATATGCCTTTGGCTGATTTTTGTACCTATCCTCTTTACATTTATAATTACACCAACGGACTAGAACTTCATTGTTTGAGCCTCTGCAACAGGGTCATACAAGCTGGAATACGTCTCAATTTACTTGACTTGCTGTTTGACTTCATTAACTTCTTTGTTCTTCTTGATTGTAGAAGCACCTAGTATCTGGTCTTTCAATTTGCTTATAAATTGTGGAATTGATGTAATGTACCTCTTTGCATGTGAAGCATGTTAGCTTTAATATATTTGCATAATCAATAGGATTGAAGACAGCTTTTTATAGATACAGTAAAGCATCCAACTCTGTTTGTCTTAGTTCATGACCAGGAATTGGCTCGTTGAATATTTCAGTGAGGTGCAAGCCTATTTTACTACTAATTGGTAACTGTGTAATAACTTAGGTACTGGCTTTAAACATATTGCGGATTCCATATTTGTCTAATTTCTAAAAGATTTTGTGCTTCCGTTCAAGTTCTGGAATTATGTTGCTCTGTTGTATTCTTCTCTTTTTTCTCACTATAATTTGGGAAGTTTCCATTCCCGCAGGAGTTAAATTAGACTAAAATCACTTAGTATTAAGGTTGGAGTTTTCATGCTATAGAATTGACATTTATTGACTAGTGACTGATGTGTTGTGTGATTGACAGCGTTAGCTGTTACTTTTGTTATTGTGTCTCAGCTTATATATTTTCTTTAATGACATAAATAGTTTGTTGTTTCAATGTATTTAACTCTCAAAGATGTATCATTGCTTTATTCAATGCGGTCCGTGTAGTCAGAGAATCTCAACAGGGAGCTTGTCTTAACAAGAAGTTTAAATCATATCCTCAATTGGAGAATTTACTGAATCCTACTTAAAATCATAGGTATCAGTGGTAATTTGACCGAATGAGGGTAAGAAGAAAAAATGATAGGCAAGTAAACAAATTAACTTCTTGTGGAAACACAATAAAAGTTGAAAATGAAGACGAGCATTCACCCCTCTTGCTGGACTGTGAAATTGATGCTGGTCATAGAACAAGTATACCTACCAGAAAGTGCAAAGGTCAGAAGTAAGTTCATCTTTTTACCTCTCACTGCTTTTACATATCTTTGCTTTGACAGCCTGAATTGAATTAATGCATAACTTCTCTGGAAACCTAAATAATTACTTTTCAACAGACGGGTTCATGCACATACACATGTATGTATGCATTGTATATAGAGAGAGTATATACATTTGCATATAAGCATTTGTTTCCTTTTTCTTTGTTCTTGGTCTTTATGTGAAGCATCTTCACCCATTATCTCTGTTGTACTTTTCCAAATACAGGCAGGCCTTCCATATTGATAGACATGTTTCTAAGCTGTCCACAATCCTGACACCAGTAAGTTCACTACACTGCCTGCCAATGATCAAACTTTTTCCAATTTTTTCTTCTGTAAATTTGCCAGTTAAGGATTTATCTTTTCAAGTCTTCTCGTCCTTCAATAGTTTCGTGGAAGTATAATTATGGGCTGTATATATCTTTTGCTCCAATTGTCAAGGAGGTAATTACGAATAAAAAGAGATTTCCACTTTAGTCTGGAGAGTCGTTTGTACAACATAGACTCAGTGTTATCAAAAGCTAAAAGTGCTAAAAAGCTTCAAGGTCCGTTGGGGCTTTAAGCGCAAAACGCAAATAAAGCGTTGGCTTTAATATAAATAGGTGCAAAGGGAGAAAAATACAAATATATATGTTTAGACCAAGACTAATAATTCATAAGCATAAATGACAAATCTATGAACAAAGAAATTGAAAAATTATTACGATAAAAGTGAAATATCAATTGTTTATTGTCGTCTCTTCAGAAGAGTTTCATTGGCAAGGAAAAGTATGTCTTAGACCTTGATGATGACATTGAAGTGCACATTAAGCTAGACCAAATGCTCAACATGTTTTGAGCGACGCTTTGGGGCTTAAGCGCACCTTCAGTAGCAATGCATAGACTGGGTGCTCATCCCTTCAGTTACTAGCTCTTTTTTGCTAGTTTTTTGCCTTTGGTTTGGATGTAAGCAGCACTTTATTAGTGCAGTTCTTTTTACATCAATAATGCTTACCACTTCAAAAAGGAAAATAAAGGAATAAAAATGAGATTTCCCTTTTCAGTTTGCAGGAGTTTAAGTATATAATTAGCATTTATCTTTTTAAAAGAAATTTTCTCCCCACAAATTTCTATTTGTTTGAGTAAGTAAATAAATTGCAAATATGATCCAAGTAATAAATGCCCAAAGGTAGTAATAGCATATATGAACCATCACAAATTGGCAATTTATAATATGAGTTATTAATAAGCGAAGGAATTGAAAATATATTAATTGTTGTATTAGCTTCAGAAAATGCTGCTTGCAGAAATGGAAAAGTAGGTAAAGACAATGCAGGAACATGTCTAATATTGTCACTAGGAGATAAGAAGGGTGGAGGGTTGGGGGTCTGGAATTTGAAATTACTCAATAAGGGCTTGTTATTCAAATGGCTTTGGAGATTCTACATGGATGATAATGATATCTGGAAGAAGCTGATTTATGCTATATATATAGTAAAAAGGTTGGGTGGAACTCTCCTCCCCTTCGATCAAATGCTAAAAGTGGATTTTGGAAGGATATTTGTAGGCTCTGGAGGAGTATATGAAATATGCTAAATTGAAGGTCGGGAATGGGCGGAGGTTTACCTTTGGAGTATTGTTTGATAAGAAGATATCGCTTAAACTTAAAGGTAAGTTGTACACAATGGTGATTAGACCGTCTTTGCTATATGGGTGGAGTGTTGGCCAGTCAAAAACTCACATGTTCAGAACATGCAGGTTGCGGAGATGAGGATGTTGAAATAAATGTGTGGACATACAAAGAGTGATAAGATTAGGAATGAGATAATTCGGGAGAAGTTAGGGGTGGCCTCTGTGGCGGACAAGATGAGAGAAGCGAGACTACGATGGTTTGGGCATGTGCAGAGGAGGAGTGCAGATGCCTCTATTAGGAGGTGCGATAGGTTGGATTTAGGGGGTACGCGAAGTGGTAGAGATAGACCGAAAAAGTATTGGGAAGAGGTGTGGATAGGATATAGCGCAACTTCATATTACCGAGGACATGACTTTAGATAGAAAGGATTGGAGGTCGCGTATTAGGGCAGAAGGTTAGTAGGATAGTAGGGGTAGTAGGATGATGTCTTGCCTTGTGATATAGTAGGTTAGTAGGATTAGTCGTGTCTTTATATATTGTGTTGTTATTTTCATCATTTATTTTGCTACTTTTATTGTATTTATAAAATTATCAATTGCTTTCCCCTCTTGTCATTTTTCCATATCTAGTATTTTATGCTTTTGGGGCTGAAATATTTGAGTTGAGGGTCTTCCGGAAACAACCTCTCTATCTCTATGAGGTAATGGTAAGGTCTGCGTACATTTTATCCTCAAACTCCACTTGTGGGATTTTACTGGGCATATTGTTGTTGTTGAAGGTTGGGAATGGGTGAAAAATAAATTTCTGGACAGATGTTTAGGTGGGAGATGAAAGCCTGAAGAATAGATTCCCTATCTTGTAATTGTTCCAGTATTAAGAGTAGTACTATTGCTGAATTTCATCCAGATTCAGGTTGGCAGATCAATTCTAGAAGGAATTTGAATGACTGGGAACTGGAGGACCTCTGTCAGATACTTCAACCACTGATCTTAGTCCTGCTTGATCAGAGTCCGGTGGATTCTTTGTTGTGGACAGCCAATAAAGACATTTTTTTTTTCAGTTAAAAGCTGCTATATTACACTGTTAAAGGAGCCAGGTAATTAGGATAATACTTGGCCTTGGAAGATGATTTCAACAACAAAAGCTCCAGTGAAGGTGGCTTGTTTGGGATGGACTGTAACCTGGGAGCATATTTAACTCAAAACATTCTGCAGAAGATGGATTTTCTTTGTGCAACAGATGCTACTTATGTGAAGATGGCCTGGAATCAATAGATCTTCTATTTATTCACTGCAGTTTCTCCAGACAATGTTGGGACCTATTTCTAAACTTTCATGGCATCTTATGGGTAATACTCAGATGTAAGGAGTTCAATAGAAAACTGATAATTTCAAACGTTTCCCAGTAGACTGAAGCAAATTTGGAAGGCCATCCCACTTTGCATCTTTTGGACCTTATGCCTGTGGAATCAAGAATAAATGCTTGTATCATCTGTTTTTCGGGTGTAATAGCAATCTGTTAGTATGGGCCAATACATGGATTTTCTATAATTGTAGGAGGAAAATAGAAATAGCTTGTCTGCTTGGTCTTTGTATGTGTCCTGTTTCCTTATATACCAGCTTGGTGCTTTTTCAATAAAATCTTACCTTATAAAAACGTATTGTCACTAAGGTAATAGGAAAATCAAGTAGCCTTTTGCACCTAAACATCAGATTAAGACAGTGTAAACTAAAATGTTTCCATTCACCTGTTAAGATATATTATCACTTACTCTTTGTGTGTATATTTGTGTTTTTCAGGAAATATGATCCACAACTTTTTGATCCAGTGAATATTGAAATAAAGTTTTTAAGTTATCAGAAGTAACTTGTATCATCTCTAAAGAGATGTGCTAGTTGAATTTCTAAATCCTCTCTTGACATTCCAAGGGCAGTGGAACAGGAGGCCAGTTAGGTTATTAAGGGTCTGGAACAAAGTAGTAGCTGAGACCAAATATAATTAGGAGCTAATGTTGACATATTCTGTTTGACTGTTGATTGAGTGTTTACGCTGGTTTCTGCAAGTGGTTGGGGTAGAAGTTGGAGAGTTAGAGGATTCATTCAGGTGAAATCTTGTGATGAAAAGTTAGGCAAGTTGTCAGGACTTGGAGATAATCTTCTGCTATAAGATTTGTGAGGATGGACTGGGATATTAGATTGGGGAAATTGCATATATATACAAAAAAGTAAAATGTTTACAAACAAAGTAGCTCATGTTTTATTTACATAAAAAATAGCCCAAAATCAACGAAACTATACATGACTATACAATATAGTTTGTCAAAAGTTATAGAAAGTATACACTTCTATACAATGTATATTACTTATACATGAGCTATACACTAAATATACATTATGATACAAAAATATACACTGACTATACATGTCTATACAACGAGGGCTACTTTTTTTGTAATTTTTTAAGTTTAGTGTCTCTCGGTGTAATTTGCCCTATTAGATTTTATCCTGCAAATGGACTTCAGAAATTTAGAATCTATTCTGCATTGATCTCTGTTTCCATTTGGATGAGAGTGTTCCCTCTATTGTAAAGGGTATTCCTAAAGGAGAATTTGAGGCTTGTAGCCATCACAACATGGCACAAAATCGTTCCCTGGTAGTATCGGTTTCACCAACCTTGAATGCCTGTTCAATTTCTTTTCTTTTTGGTTCGGTTTCAAGCTCATTATTATTGGGTTATGCCTAGTTATCTCTTCCCTCTAGCCAACCTTTGAAAGGAACAAGTCTCTTTTGGGGAATGAGGTGGGCTGGTGGGAGGAAGCAGTTAGGAAAGAGAGGTGTCAATTTTACTGGGCATGTCTTGTTGGTTGCTCGTCTTTGAGGGCGAGAAAGTGAGGAATCAGTTACATCCTCCAGTACCTATAAATTAATTGCTTGCATCTCTTAGTATGGATTTAACAAAAGTACTTCAAGATTCTTCTTAATTTCTTTAGGGTGCCTGCTTGAACCTTTTTATTGATTCAATGGATTCCTGCAACATGGAAAGGAACAACTTTGCATTTGAGACAATGTTAGTATAGAAGTGTTGGGACACTATGTAGTGTCCAATGGGGTGAGTACATAGATATTTATTTGTTATGTTATAGGTAGAAAACTAATCTAATTAAAAGAAATGACAGAAACTTGGTACTGACATCATTAGCCTATTAATTTTCTTAACCAATTAATCACATTACCTACCAATCCTTGCTCTCCACGTTAAATTACATTATACACTCAAAAGGAAAAAGCAAAAAAAAAAAACAATCGTCTTCTTTAAAGTTTTTTATTTTTATTTTAGAGATGCTTGATATTCCTGCTGAGGTTTGTCTTCCTTTTTATCTATTTTTTTTTATGACAAGGGAATCTGTAGTCGCTGTAAGTCGCGGAGATGGGGATGTTGAGATGGATGTGTGGACATACCAAGAGTGATAAGATTAGGAATGAGACCATTCGTGAGAAGTTAGAGGTGGCCTCTGTGGCTGACAAGATGAGGGGAGCGAGACTGCGATGGTTTGGACATGTGCAAAGGAGAAGTACTGATGATTTTGTTAGGAGGTGCGAGAGGTTGGATTTACGGGCTACACGGAGGAGTAGAGGTAGACCGAAGAAGTATTGGGGGGAAGTGATCAGACAAGATACTTGATCTCATCGAGGACATGACCTTAGATAGAAAAGAGTGGAGGACGTGTATTAGAGTAGTAGACTAGTAGGGATAGATTAGTAGGTTTAGTCCGGACTTTATATCCTGTGGTGTCATTATCCGTCTTATATCTATTAATTTTATTGTATCTACTTTCAATCATTGCTTTCGTTATTAATCGTTCTTCCTTGTTTTTCCTTTCCTTTTCCTTGTTTTTGTATCTAGTTTATTTTGGTTATGGGTTTTTGAGACGAAGGTTCCTTGGAAACAACCTCTCTTACCTCTATGAGGTAATGGTAAGGTCTGCGTACATTTTTACCCTCCCCAGACCCCACTCGTGAGATTCCACTGGGTATGTTGTTGTTGGAATCTGTAGTCGCTATCCTTTGAGTGCGTATAGGATAACCCCCGGCTTATATGCAATAGCTCACAAATCACACAGGAGAGGTAATCCGTACTAGGTAAGCTCGGTGTGACAGCTCGGCCCAAAAGTTAAACACCTTGCTTTCGCTGGCAAGGGGTTTCAAACTTGAGACCTCCAACATGGAAGTCTCAAGCCCAAACCACTGGGCCACCGCGAAGGATTCTACTCACATATATATATTAGATTCTCTTTTATGGGTTTAGTATTTCAATTTACAGATTGCATCCTACATGGAGGAAATAGAGAGACAACTTGCTGTCTAAGCATGATAGTTCCTTCCAGACACACTGAGGTCGTATCTGTTGATAGTATTTCAATTTACACCTTGCATCGTACATGGAGGAAATGGAGAGAATAGTTGTCTGACTAAGCATGATAGTTCCTTCTAGACACACTGAGGTCATATCTGTCGATAGTATTTCAATTTACACATTGCCTCCTACATGGAGGAAGTGGAAAAAGACAACTAGTTATTTGATTAAGTATTATAATTCCTTCGTGACATTCTGAGGTCAATTCAGTAGATCATCAATGGAAAATCTGGAAAGAGGCTTTTCAACAACCTTGCCTTTTAGTAAAACCATCCTTCTACTGGTTCCAACAGTGCACAGTCAGTCTTGCTTCCAATTCTAAAATGCTATGATCACTTCAATATAACCTTTTTTAAGAAGGTAAAGTAATTTTATAAATTAGAACAATGGAAAGAAAGTGCATTTAGAACTGTGCAATCTAGGAAAAGAACAAACAACAAAAGTGTGCCCCATCTAATTTTGTAGGGGTTCTAATATTTGTAGAACTGTTTCAGTTCTAATATTTGTAGAACTGTTTCAGCCTCATTTATGTGTGCAATCTGATAAAACTTCACAGATGGTGCAGTCTAACTGCCATTGTTTATGCACAGGCTGATTAGAGAGAAGAAGAAGAAGATAGAAAATTCATTATTGAGAATTATCTGATATAATACAAATGATAGCTATAGAAGCTATATATAGCTAACAGTCTGTTAACAACTTCTTAACTAACTCCACGTGCTCCACTAACTCCATGTGCTAACTGATCATCTTAACTAACTAATTCCCATGTGACTAATTTGTTGTAATTACAAATATCTCCCCTGCTCCTATATTACCAAGTAATTCCTATTTCTTCACTCCCCCTCAAGCTGGTAGGTGCAAAGATATTTAGCATGCCAAGCTTGGATACTAGGAACTCATGTTGCACTTTAGGTAGTCCTTTAGTTAATACATCTGCTAGCTGGTTGTTGGAGCTCACATGTTCTGTTTTGATCAGGCCATCTTGAATTTTGTGTCTGATGAAGTGGCAATCAATCTCGATGTGCTTTGTTCTTTCATGGAGTACCGGGTTTGCCGCAATTTGAAGTGCAGCTTTACTGTCACTATACACAATCACTGGTTCATTCACTTCGTTTCTTAATTCCCTCAGTAATGTTGTCACCCAGACCACTTCAGATACTGCACTAGCCATACTCCTGTACTCAGCCTCAGCTGAGCTTCTAGACACCACATTTTGCTTTTTAGATTTCCAGGATATCAAAGAGTCTCCATGCTTGACCAAAAAACCTGAAACTGATTTCCTGGTGTTAGGACAAGAGGCCCAGTCTGCATCACAAAATACAGTTAGTGTGTCTGATCTTTTACTGCTCAATAAAATGCCTAATGCTGGTTCTCTCTTGACATATTTCATCACCCTTACTGCTGCATTCCAATGAGACCTCTTGGGTTGTTGTAAAAATTGACTAAGGGTTTGAACTGAGAATGCTATATCTGGTCTT
>JBCEWC010007804.1:0-20876 GCA_038996855.1 Solanum aculeatissimum | reverse complement strand
CCACTTAAACTCAACCCGTGGCTACCAAAACTCAATCATGACCAGTAGTACATCATATAAGGCAAACCATAAGGAGTGTTTCAAAAATTTTCGGGTTGTTACACTACGGCCTATGGGTTGGCCTACAACCCCTAAATGGCTTTTGTAGGGTTAATCCAGCTAGTTTTAAAAGGTTGTTTTTGTCATTTCTTCACATCCTAAAACTAATTCTACGTCATTTTGACTCCTAAAATGTCCTATATAAGTTTTATACTCCCCCAATCATCCATTCCTAAACTATTCTTCAAAACCTAAGTCCCAAATATCCTTTCAACCTCACAAGGTTCTCCTTTGAAGACAAAAGCTAGGATTTTGTATTTTGTTCACCAAACTTTATGATTTTTTTGTAGATCTTTGGCTAAGGTATGTGGGTTTGATTTGTGGAGCCCCTTCCCTTCACAAAGCTCAAGTTCCTTATCCTATTTTGGGTTCAAGGTTTATGTATGTTGTGAAATTTCAAAACTTGACTTAATCATGTGATTTATGATTCATTCTTAGTTATTTGAAGTATGTTGACATCATGTTATGGTCTATGATGAATATTGAGTTGAAATCCATGGGTATTCTAGTTAGGGTTTTACAAAGACCATGTTAGGTTGATTTAAATAATTCTAAATGATTACATCCTATCTTATGTATGCATGATATATATGAATTTCATAATTTTGAGTCTTTGACCATGCAAATCCCATGTTTTGGACCTAACCTGTAAGGAGAGAATGTTTTATGGAAGAGAGGAGTCCCAATCCATGCTATATAAGAACATGAAGGTCGTAAATGTTAAGAGTCAACATTTATGTTATGGCTTCATAAGAATACTATGAAACTTTATGTAAGTTCATGAATTCCTTTCTTTATAAGTCACGGATATTGTGAATGATGAGGTTTTCAAGTATGTTATGAAAAATGTTGAAGTTATATGACATCCATGCATTATTAAAAGGTCTTCATTATGATTTTATGATGCACAAGTTTATGCATATTATAACTATAATCCTATTTATATGATAATTGGGAATAGTCTCAGGAGTCAAGAATGGAAGAAGAAATATGTGTCCCCACCTAGCTATAATCATGAGACTATCATGGCCTATTAGTAGAGAAATATGAGATGATGAGTCGATAGTAGAGGTATAGATAATATTATGATGCTAGACGATAGTAGAGGCTTAGTCAAGACATAGGAGTTATCTTTATGAGAATAATTAATATTCTATATGCTTATGGGAAGGGTTAGTAAAATACCCCCCAACTGATAATTCCATGATGCATGCTTAGGATTACTCCGTAAGAGTTTCACTTAGCACCGAGTAGACTTTAGGATGATTGTGGGAGCTCCTTGTTAGAGGATGCATGAGACCGTTAGTAGAATCCCATTGCCCATAACTACATCCCACTATAGGAAATAGGAGTTACCCACTAGTAGAGGTTGATTTCTAGACCAACCGATAGTAGAGGTATCTCAATACTAGGCTTCCGTAGATCCACTTAGGCATCTTAGGAAGTCACCTTTGCAAGTGATCTCCCCCTTTCTTCCAGCGTAGGGGAAACATCGAGACTTCATATTTTAGCTCACATAGATATATCGATTAAAGGGTGCTCTCATATACGTTAAAATTATCTTTATGTTCCCAAGTTGTCCTTTTATAATCATTTATGATGGGTCCCTCTTATTATGTCCAAAGATGTTTGTCACTAAGAAAAGTGTTTTAAAGTTCATGTGACTCATTGTTTCACAAGATCAAATGATTTTCCCACATAAATTGTGGTCTCTTGTTATTCCCAAATGGTACTTCTCCTAAAAGTGTGTAGTTATGTATTCAAGAATGTAAAGTGACCTCTATTATGATTACTAATGTTTCCTCCATAATATAATAGTCTTTCATGTAAAGTGATGCATTTTTCATCCCAAGGACATTTCTATTACAATTGTACATGACACCATATGGTTCCTCATAGTTTGAGTTTTATGTGACTTATCATACATTCAAGCAAGAGCATGTTCTCATTTCCCTAATGCATTATCTCATGTTCTATGACTAAAGTAAAATGTTTAAATGATCTCCCGCATCTATGTTCCAAGTTTATATGATTTGCTTGTGCACGACTATGTTCATCCATGCATCCTACTAAGTCCTTTATAAAGTTGTCTTTTTATGTTTAAATGATATTGTCTTGATTATGACTTACTAATGCCCTTGAAAATGTATGATTTTAACATGAGACTTAGCAGAATAATTTTATCATTATTTCCATGTCATGCATTGCACACCTACATACCAGTACATTCAAAGTACAGACGCATACTTATATGCCTACAGGATTTAATCATATAAGGATCGGCGCTCCTCGGTATCCCCCACGTGATTAGCATCAGAGTCTCGCAGTAGAAATTGGTAAGTCCTCTAGTTCAGGGACGACATCCTAGTGTTATTTCTAGTTTGATGTATTAAGATAATTTAGTTCTCAATTGTATAATTCTTTTTGTTGTGATTGTAATTTGAGGGTGAGCTTGTACATGTCTTATCACCCCCCTCCCAAGTTTTTGTTAGAGGTATTGTTGGGCACATATGCTATGGTTGCATCAAATTCTTATTTCTGGCTCTTTATTTATTTATAAGTTGTGGCTCTTAGCTCCCCTTCCCCTAGTTTTCTACTCCATCTTTGCATTTTTTTATGCTTATGAATGTTTATGATATGTAAGATGTCTTGGGTGAGATGCCTTCGGGTATCTCATTCACCGTGTGACGACCAGGCCCCTAGGTCGGGTCGTTACACAATATATGCTTAGAGCCCATAATTTCTCATAACATACTTATTTTTTATATCTTGTAATAAATCTTTCATCAACACAACAAACCTTATCATGTAACCTTGTCAAAACATGGTGGGTCTATACGTTGGAACTAAAAATCTTGAAATACAAGAGTATTGGACATGAATGAAGTAAACATGATCATTACAAAAGCATTCGAAACAACCCACCATTATAATAGTAAAACCCTTAGTTTGCGTATCATGAAATCCATCTTACAATCCATAACCTTGCATAGTTTTCATAGTTTCATATAATGCATAACTTCAATTGTCATAAATCAACTCATAGGATAAACCCTTATAATATGTTAATAGATAACCAAATCAATACTTGCTAATATCATACTTAAATCCTGTTCATAATGAATAATAGGAAGTGTCCATAAAGTATCAAGCCTTGGAATCATGAAACTTTTATTAAAAAGGAGAGTTGGTCTTCATGGGTGGAAGAATCCATAAATGAAAGACACACATACCTTAAACCTTGAAATTACTTGAAGGAGGCTTAAAGAGACTTGAAGGAATCACTTGAATTCTTGAACTTTAATGAAAGCTCTTAAGAGTCTTGGAATTGATTGAGGAAATTTGATGAGGATTTGAGAGGATTTTGGGAGTGTTAGAGTGAGAATTAAGCTAAAATGGCTAAAGTAATTGAGGAATCCCATCTATAAAGGTGTTGGATTATGACCCAATTTCTCTCACTTGAAACAGAAAAAGTTTGGAAAATTATACACGTGTTGGAAGCAAAGGTGTGTCGCGCCATGGTTCCCCTACTGTATAATTTTGAGCGAAGTTCAATTTCCCCTTTTGGCCTAGGAATGAGTTTAAGCCATTTTTGTACTATCAGGAAATAACTTTGTGATGCCGATTGGTCGCACACCCTTCAAGTTAAGGCCCAAATCAACGAAAAAATTATTTTTCGATACGATTGACCTAAAATTGAAAGTAACCCTTTTCCTACATAATTTTGCTTCTTGAAAAAGAATACGAAGTTGGATTTACTAAATAATGCATGGATTTTATGATATTCAAGAAATCTCACTATAGAAACATTTGGAGTCGCATGGGAGGTGTTACACTTGGACCCATAAAACTTAGAAGAGTTCATTCTTGTAATGTCCCTAACCCTTAAATTGGTGCAACCATATTTTGAGGAACCACCAACCCTTGGATCACTTGGTTGGTCATGGCATGGGCCAGCATAGAAATAGTGATTCAGAACTCCATATTAGTCACTTGATCGTCTAGAGGATCATTAGGAGCTTGTTCCTTATTCGCATCAACCCCTTACTGAAATGGATCTCTTCTAGGGGGCATTTTCCAAAAATCAAAAATAATAATCATTAGAGAGAGAAAGTCTTAGAATACACTCTATCTTATGATATGTATCATGAAAGAAGTGAAGATTTCTCAAAACACCTCATAGCCTCCTACTCATAGATGTGGCATGTTTTACACCCATGAATAAGACTCTACTTGATGTTTCATGTTGGACTCCCTAAGACACTTCAAAATCTTATGCTCTGATACTAAGTTTATCATGACCTAAGTTAGCTCCCAATTATGACACCATGATTAGGATCTATGAGGAAACCCCAACCAAGCCTCTTAACTTATTATAAGAATACATAAGATAAGTAAAGCATCAATATATATTTTAAATAAGAGAAAGATAAAGAAATTCTCAAAATACTTCAACAAGAAATAAGCATCAATATTCAAGGGACACCATACAAAATCCAACATGCCTCTACTAATCAACATTGGTGGGGGCTTAAGACAAGTTCCTAGCTCACCCATACACAAAGTAAAGAGACAATCTTAACAATGAACAGAACTAAATATAACAAGAAGCCATGAAAGGTTTACCCTTAGATCATGAGGATACACTAATCAATCAACTTTCAAAGCAATTCCAAGCTAACCATAGATAGAGTAAGATGTAGGGTGAACGTCCTCTCCTACATTATAAATCAATGTAGACAAAAGTATGTATCAATGAGTTTGAATGTATTAAGTATGTGGGCAATGAAAATAAACACAAACCTTGTTATGTAATTGGCCAAGTAAATATTATAATGAGAGATATAATTTAAAAGCATAATTAAACATGAGTATGGTCAATATATTAGTAAATAATAAAGGGGATAATGTAAAAGTAAAAGTGATAAATAGTCAAGGATTTCATCCTAAAGAACCATACATATGTGGGATAGCAACCATAATCGATAATAAGAATGGCTATTATATGGAATCCTGGTGTCTCCCTACACAAAGAAAAAAGAGGAATCTACTTGCCAAGGTAGATTCTACTCTGCTGATGCTATGAAGTTTTGATGATTTAACAAACCATGGGGATAGGGAATAGATAGGGACCTGATCCTATGTATGTTGTGAACTTGAAAGTGACACTCGACAAACAGTACACTGTGCACCTGCTAGTTTATTATTTGTTGGTGCGTGTCTGCTTGCTTTGTAGAAATTGTCTAGCTAATCAAATTGCTCCAAATATTGTTGATGTTCGGTATATATACCAACCTCTCTTGAAGAGAAATCTTGAGGGTTTCTACACAGATTGAGTTAGTATTGTTGGTGAGGCTCTCGAGTAGTACACTTACCAAAATTAGAATTATTTTTACTTTGGGTACTTTATTGTGTTAAAATAGTGCTTGCATCTTGTAAATTGATTCTAATCTATAAAGAAATATGATATTTAAGCAAGCATTTTTCTTTTCATTCCTAGAGTTAGATATGGCAAGTGTTGAAGTCTAAGTTGGCTAGAGTTAGTTGGTTTAGTGGGTATTGAAGTAACTACTTAGTTGGTTTATACTTATTGTGGAGTTATCACAATGAGGGGAAAAGGATCTAGAGTTAGGTTCCTTGATTGCAAGAGTTTGTAATCCAAAGATTTTCTCCCTTGAATATTAATGGAGTTGGGTTTAAATTTTGTGAGTATAAGCCATGGTTTTCTCCTCCCTTGAGCAAGGCTCTCTCAACGTAAAACAACTTGTCTCATTTTACTTTGCTACCTTTACTGTTTTAACTATTTTTGTTTACTGATGTTCTGATGAAGGAACTGGACCCTTTTGCACTCAATGGAAGCCTATGTTTCCATCAACTAGTATCAGATCTTAGACTCTCTAAAAGGCTATCACCTAGAGAGGATCTTGAAAAAAAATGGCAGCTCCACAGAATCTTGAAGAGGGTCAGTCATCTACCAGACCTCCTTGATTTAATGGGCAATTCTATAGTTGGTGGAAGACTCGTATGCATGATTTTCTCATGGATAAAGATAGTGAGCTATGGGACATTGTGCTTGATGTTCCTTATGTTCCTACCTTGGAGGTGAAAGATGGTGATATCACTCGAGTAGTCCCTAAGACTAATCAACAGTACAATGATATAGATCAAAAGAAAACTGAGAAGAACTACAAGGTAAAGAAGTTGTTGGTCTATGGTATTAGGGCTGAGGAGTACTATAATATCTCTACTTGTGAGTCAACCAAAGAGATTTTGGATTGTGTATGCACAACTCATGAAGGTACTGAGTAAGTAAAGGAGTCCAAAGTTGAAATGCTCACAACCCAGTATGAAAATTTTACCATGAAAGAAGGTGAGTCTATTCATGATATATATACCAGGTCCTCATCCAGTATCAATGAGCTTAGATATTTAGGTGAACCTATTCACCCCGACAATCAAGTAAGGAAGATTCTTATAATTCTTCCTAAGTCTTGGGCTAGCAAAGTTGATGCAATCACTAAGGGAAAGGATTTGAAGGTGTTGACAATGGATGCCTTGATTAGTAATCTCCAAACTCATGAGTTGAATAAAGCAAATGATATTTCTAAGAAGGAAAAATCACTGGCTCTTAGCAAAGATCACAAGTTCATCATGGGTTTCAAGAAAAAGGGAAATTCTAGAAGAGCTGCTAATGGTAATGATCTGTAACACAAGTGTGGAAAATGAAGACATTTCATTAGAGATTTTCCAATGCACAAAATAGAGCAAAAAGACTATGCCATGCTTGAAGGCACCAAAGACAAGTCGAGGGACCTAGTCCCTGACAAGAAAAGCAAAAAGGCTACAGCAGACTATGTTGTGAATAAAGCCCTTGCTATTTGGGGAAATTCCTCAAGTGAGTCAGAAGAGTCTGAATATATAGAGCATGCTTCTTTGATAGATGTGAAGAAAGATGAGGAGATATTCAATCAAATATTTGCATTCATGGAAAAGTCTAATAATGGTGATGAATCTGAGGAAGAGGTAACCCTATTTGATTTTAACCAAAATTTGCATATTATTTCTATTAAGAAGCTGAGGAAGTTAGTTGTTATTCTTATTGATTCAATAACTGAGTTAACTACTGAAAAGGATGTGTTGAATAATCAATTAGATCTTGTTCAAGATGAAAAGGTTGCACTAGTTTCTTAATTATCTAAAGTTGAAAACATGTGTTAGATCTGAAATTAGAGAATATGACTCTCTATGAAAAGCTGAATGAAAAGTCAAAGGGTTATTTGAAAGGGAAAGAAAAGGCTTGTAGCTTGCAACTTGAGATTCAGGCTAGTTTGAATAAGGCTAAAACTAAACTAGCCATGACACTAGAAAGAAAGGTTCAGTTAGAGAGAGACCTGGTCCAAGTCAAAGAAAAATTTTCCAAATCTCTCAAATTGATTACTTCTTCTAAAATGCTAGATACTCTGACTCATCAAGGATCTTGTAGTAGAAAGGGTCTTAGGTTTGTGAAGAAAAATTTGTCATATACCACTCACAGCAAAAATGTTAATGGGTTATATATGTTTCTTTGTACTCACTGTGGAAGAGATGGTCATCTGAAGACTAATTGTCCTCCATTAAAAGATTATGAAGATCATTTGGCATGATATATTGAACAAAAGAGAAGAAGAGAGGGACTTGGTCCTAGGGTGAATTCTCAGAATATCTCTAAACTGAAGAAAGTGGTGCCACCCCATGGACAAGAAAAGTGTTAATTACCCCTTATCTGCTTATTGGGAACTAAAATTGAAATGGGTTCCTAAAACTAACAAGTGATCTTTTACAAGTAACTGAAGGAAGAAACAACCAATGTTGGTACATGAATAGTGGCTACTCAAAGCATGTGTCTAAAAATGTTGAAAGCTTCCTTTCGCTCAAAACAATTCACGGTGGAGGTATTTCTTTTGGAAATAGAAATAAATGATATATTCTTGGTATTGGCAGGATTGAAAAGTCTCTAGATAATTTAACAGAAAATGTCGATTGTGTGAATAGACTATAATTCAGTTTCTTGAGTGTATCTCAAATTTATGACAAGGGAAATAAAGTGAAATTTTGCCCAACAAATTGTACTTTCACCAATATGGATTCACAAGAAGTGGTTCTTGAGGAAAAAAGAGTGAAGAACATGATGTGGCTGATCTGGAATCTATACAGGGAAATGATCTTAAATGTCTTAGTGCTCAATGTGAGAATCCAAAACTTTGGCACAAAAGACTAGGTCATGTTAGTTCTTCATTGCTGGACAAACTTGCTTTAAGCGACTTGGTTCATGGACTACCAAAAGTGAAGTTTGTTAAAGATAAAGTTTGTGAGGCATGTGTTAAAGGAAAGCAAATCAGATCCTCATTCAAGAAAAAGAAGCAGATCAGTACTACCAGAACACTAGAATCAATACATATGAATTTATGTGGGCCAGTGAAGATTCAAAGCAGAGAAGGAAAGAAGTATATCTTGGTGATCGTGGATTATTATTCAAGGTTTACTTGGACTATGTTCTTAAGGTCCAAAGATTTAACCCATGATGAACTTGTGATCTTTGCTAAGATGATATAGATAAAGTTGAACTATAAAGTAGCAGGGATCAGGTTTGACCATGGAACTGATTTTGAAAATAGAAATATAGATACCTTGTATGAAGAAAGTAGAATCCATCACAATTTTTTAGCTCCCAAGACTCCAAAGCAGAATGGTGTGGTAGAGAGGAAGAACAGAACCTTGGTGGATAAAGCTAGAATAATGTTGATTAATTCTAGACTTCCAAAGAATTTTTGGGTTGAAGTTATTAATACTGCATGTTATGTGACAAACAGGTGCTTGATCAGGTTAATTCTCAACAAAAGACCCTATGAGTTGCTCAACAACAGGAAGCCTAAAGTAAGTTACTTAAGGGCTTTTGGTTGAAAATTCTTCATTCTCAACAATGGCATGGATGACTTGGGCAACTTTGATGCAAAAAGTGATGAAGGTGTATTTGTTGGATATTCAAGTACCAGCAAGGCTTATAGAATCCTCACAAAAGGACACAGTGCATTGAAGAAAGTATCCATATGATATTTTATGAGTATGGTGAACTTGAAAAATTGAAAGATCAAATGAGGTGGAATTTGAAGACTTGTTGTATTTCCACAGCGATGGTGTCAATATTGATCAAAATGGAGATGGCAACTTGGTGTAAACTAATTTTGATTTTGATGTTTCAAGTGATGCAGGTGGTCCTGATGAAGGACTTACTCCGGAACTAGTTTCTAATAATGAACAAGGCATTTCTTAATAGCCTGAAAAATGCAGATGATGGAGATGTTAGTGTTGAAGATGAGAAATAAAATTAGATCCCTACGACATCCCTACGAAGACTCAGATATGCTCATCCCTTAGATAATGTCATCTTACCTTTGGATTGTGGAGTACAAACCAGATCCAAGATGAGGAACATGTTGGAATTCTTAGCTTTGTCTCATCTATTGAGCCTAAAAATGTGAAAGAGGCTCTAAAAGATGTTAATTGGGTGAACTCCATACAAGAAGAGTTGCACCAGTTTGAAAGAAGAAAAATGTGGCACATGGTTCCTAAGCCATCTGATAGAACAATTATTAGAACTAGTTGGGTCTTCGAGAACAAGTAGGATAAATATGGAGCCATCGTTCATAACAAATCAAGGATGGTAGTTCAAGGATACAACCTAAAAGAAGGAATATATAATTATGAGATATTTTCTCCAGTTGCAAGAATAGAAATCATCAGGATTCTCATAACATTAGCAATATTCATGGGTTTCAAACTCTATCAAATGGATGTCAAGAGTGCTTTCTTGAATGGCTATCTATAATAGAAAGTGTTTGTCAAACTACCTCCTAGTTTTGAAGATGTTGATCACCCTATCCATGTGTTCAAATTGGAAAAGGCTTTGTATAGGCTAAAATAGGCTCCCGGAGCATGGTATGAAAGGTTGTCTAAATTTCTTTGGGAGAATGGTTTCAAAAGAGGCAAAATAGATAACACATTATTTTTTAAGACAAGAGGAAGGGACTTGCTCATCATATAAGTCTATTTGATGATATCATCTTTGGTGCTACTTCAGAGTCTATGTGTGATAAATTATCAAAGCTGATGGGGAGTGAATTTAAAATGAGCATGATGGGTGAATTGAGCTTCTTTTTGGGTTTGCAGATTAAACAAACTCCCGAAGGAACCTCAATTAGTCAAGAAAAGTACATCAAAGAGTTGCTAGAAAAGTTTAAAATGGAGGATGCAAAGCAAATAAACACTCCAAATGGGAACCAACTCAAAGTTGGATATGGATAAACCTGGTCTCTCAGTGAATGAAACTATATATAGAGGGATAAATTGTATCATTGTTGTACTTGACTGCAAGTTGTCCTGATATTGTTTTTAGTGTTGGAATGTGTGCTAGGTTTCAATCAAAGCCTAAGGTATCCCACTTGAAGGCAGCAAACAGAAGCTTGAGGTACTTCAAGAAAATGTGGGACCTGGTCCTATACTATCCTACCGGTGATTCTTTTGAGTTGATTGGCTATGTTGATGTTGATTATACTGGATATCAGGTTGATAAAAAGAGCACTTCTAGAATGACTCAATTTCTTGGATCATATCTTTTATCTTAGGGAACCAAGTAACAAAATTTGATTGCTCTTTCAACTATTGAAGTTGAATATGTAGTTGTTGCATCTTGTTGTGCTCAATTGCTATGGATAAAATAGCAACTAAAGGCTTTTGGTGTCATCACACACACTATTCCATTACTATGTGACAACACAAGTGTTTTGAATATAGGAAAGAATTTTGTTCATCACAGGAGGACAAAGCCCATTGATGTGAGAATGAAGATCACATTGCAGAATATTTATGAAGGCTTTAAGCAGAGATCAATTTGAGAAGAATAGATTGAAGGTGGAATTATTGAAGATGGAATAAGCTCTTGGTTTTTGGATGCAAATCAACTTCTTTTTGGCTATGATTAGAAGGGTAGGTATACTTTTATTTTTGTAATACTATCTATGGTAAAGATAATTCTTGTACCTTTTTACAGGTATACATTTATAAATAATTCAATCGAGATAGCCAAAAAATGAAAAAATAGTTTTGAGCATAACATCTGAAACTTTAGAAAGACCTGGTCCTGTCTTAAAGGTTAGCACTCTGTTCATTACATTTTATTTATAATTGAGTACCATAATTACTATTCTGTGTCAGCTTTATGTCAGATGATAGGTATCCCGTCAATCTTAAAAAGTTGATCCATCCTTTGCACTTTCCAATGAACCAAAAAACATTTCATTTATTGATTCTTCCCTCTTTACTAGCTAAAGAGTCTCATAGGACCTTATATATTGTTGTTCTTTCTTTAAAAATTCTTCGAAAACACAAAAAATCCATCTTCTCTCTCAAAATTCGTGCAGACCAGTTCCTTATTTTTTTAAGAAAAAATGTCTCGGTCTTTGAACTCTAATCAGGAAATGCGTTTAGCTTTGAACGAAATAGTTGTATGTTCAGGTTCTGAGTGAGAGTCCTATCCCCTCTTCCTAAAATGCCTTTATGAAAATAAACTAAAAGACCTTGTTTCTTCCTAAAACCCTAATTTTGAGGAACCTTCTAATACCCTTGATATTCCTGACCTTAACTCCTCACATTATCTAATTCCTCTTGAATTTGTACAACCTGTGCTCCTTTTGGGATGGTATGACAGTAACTCACAACCTCAACCTGGTTCTCCCTCAAATTTCTCCTCTAACTTGGCTATAGAAGGTAATTTACCCAAGGATAAAGGGGGTGAATCAAACATCCTCGCAGTAAGTGAAAAACTTATGGCGAGAAGTTTGTCTGAAATGAAAGAGGGATTGCATGCTCCTTTTTCCGGTGAAGAAGATGAAACAATGGTGTATTTGGAAGTAAGTTAGTTTCCAGAAATAATTGCTCATGAGGAAACCTTTTCAATAATTAATACTAACTTTGAGGATGAAGATGATGAGTATAATCTTCTACTCTCGTGGAAAATTAAGAGAAGAATGGTGCCTACTTCTAAAAGGGAAGGAAAAAGTGATTGGTGAAACAAAACTTGGAAGGCGGCAATATCATACTAGAGGGTCAGCAATCAAGTTGATGACTTATGCAATGAATGGGAATAGGGCTCGCACATCTGTTGGAAGAAAGTTGAGAAAAACAAATATTTTGAAGGACCAAGTACTTAAGATTGGTTATTGATTTTTCAGAAGAGTATGTTAAAAACAAAAGAAAAATAAAAGTGTCATTTAATAAAGAAAGCAAAGAGAGTTGTTGTTGAAGAACCAGTCCTTAAGTTTTGGTGAGGTACTAGGTTCACAAGGAAGAGTTGAAAGGGAACTGTCAAGAGAAGAAAGAGTTGAAATGTTGAGAACCCAAAAGGTTCTCAGTGGTAGAGTGTTTGATTTTTAGGTGCTACCTAAACCAGGGATGTGTGACCTACAGATGTTGTAGAGTTGCAATCATGGACACATCTTTTTGTTAGAATTGTTCCATATTTATATGAATCCTAAGTGAGGGATTTTTATTATAATGTTGTGATTGAAGGTGATGGTACTTTGACTACTAAAGTGGGTGAAAGAAAATTGGTTTTGAGTGAGGAAGTGTTGACTAATGTGTTGAAGGTGCCAAGGGAAGGGATCAGGTAAACAATTGGAAAGACCTGTTCCAAACGTTTTATGGAAGTATGTGGGAAGAAGCCTAACCTAAACACCTTTGTTATTCCAAAGAAGTCTTTGAAACGAGGTGGCCAGCTTTTCTTTGAATTTGTCAACAAGGTTCTATTGCCTCGCTCTGAGAAGATGACAGTGGCATTCGTCACTGATTTGTTTCTTATGGAGAACCTGAGCAAGTTTGAACCAATCAACCTTCCTGCCATAATCTTGGAACACATGAGAAAAATTCCAATAGTGAAAGATGGCAAGCATGGGTTAGGGTATGGTTATTTCTTGACCAAGTGTTTCAACACTTTGGATTTCATTTGGATACTGGAACAAGAGGTACAGTAAAGCAGATCTTCTCCTTGAACACTCTGATGGAGTGTGAGTGTATAAAGGGAAGGACAGTGAAGTTAAGTAGAATGTTTGAGCTTCTAGCAGAGAAGGAGAAGTTGAGGCAGGAAATTGAAGACTTGACAGCTCTCCTAAGTGCTAAGGATGATGAATTAGCATTATTAAAGGCTAAGCTGGTTGTAACACAGATAAAGGGATCTGGTTCTAATGAATTGGTAAAGTTGTAGGCCAAGAATGATGATTTGTCTATTGAAGTGGACAAACCCAAGGACCAGCTACTTAACCATCACCTAGAGTCAAATGCTAGACTCACTCTTGTTGTCCAGTCATTAACCTAACCCCCCCCCTTCTTCCTCTTAGGTTCCAGCTTGTTTTGTTTTTCTATTGTAATGTTAGTTCTCTTCAACATGGTTATGTAATGAATGTTTGTGTTATGGTTTCAACGAAATGCTATATTCATGTTTTCTCACTTTGTCTATGAATGATTTTGCCAATTATGATTGTGTTGGCTTTTGACTTTGTTCTTACCATAAGTTTATGTTGCATCAACTTTCGGATTACTGTCATTTCTTTTTTAATGATGCCAAAAGGGGTAAAATGATAATGTTTTTCAAAATCAAACAAATGCACTAATTTGTTGGTGATTGGGGGAACTAATTACAGGGACATGGTTGACTGGTTGAAGATGAGAGTTTATTGATAGGGGAAACAAATGATATGTTGAATATGCCAAAATCCATTGCTAGAAAACGTTATGAGTTTTTTATTAACAAAAAGGAGAAAAATGATATTATGAAGTTTTGATGATTTAACAAACAATGGGGATAGGGAATAGATGAGAGACATGATTGCATGCATGTTGTGAACCTGAAAGTAAAAAAGCCCAAAATACAGGGCCTAGACGTGACACGACGAATGGGGAACCGAAGGGATCCCAAACAAGCCTCTTAAGCAAACGTGGCACATCCTTGGTTCACGGAAGCATAATTAGACAACCATCATGCAGTAAATAATTTCTAAAGGAAAGTGGGACTTTGGACTTATTCTATGGAGATGTTTTAGGGAAGAGAATTAACATGAATCACATAGCAAGTAAGTCTAAGGGGAGGGTAAGTATAACTCACGTTATGGGGGCATTCAAGGACTTGGGACTTCCATCTCATCAATATAACAAGCATTCATCACATAGGGAATAGGGATTAAGGGAAATCTCCAATAATACTCAAAATGTAATAAGAGTCAAGCTCATAACATACAACCCATATGTCCAACAACACCTCTAGATACGAATGGAACGGGGGGCCAAGACATCTCCCAAGCTCACCCTTAAAAGATAGTATCCAAAAATAGAGTAGTCTAATCAAAAGCATTAAAGTACATAGATATTGTCCCTAGAAGTGGAGGACTCACCAAAAGCAATCCTTCACTCGAATCGTCTAGACACGTGGAGTTGGAGGATGATGGATGTGAGGGTAAATCACATATCATATCATACATAGATGTTTGAATAAAAGTACGCATTAATATGTTTGAATGTACTATGTATGCGGGATGCAATGCAACAAGGATCATAAGCCATAATTAGCAATATGCATAATTGAATCAACAGATATAAGATAAATATATCATGAGTGTCAATGCCTTAACCAAAATGTACATAAGGAGCCATCAAATTACATATCATATCATACATATATGGGAAGAGACCATAATTGACATGTAAGACCAAGTGAGCTACTACTTGGAATCCCAATGTTCGCTCCACACCGGACATAGAGTGGTCTACCTTGCAAGGGTAAATTAAACACTCACCTTACGGGAACAACACAGTTTTTGGAAAGTGCTTCACAAAACACCTTACGGGAACAATACCCTTTTCGGTTAGTTATAAGACAAGAGCCTTACGGGAACAACACCATTATTGATAATTTATGCAACTCACGTTGTATGGATACATTAGCTAAGTTTTAAACCTATGGCGGCAACATAGTTATGGGACAATGGTTACCTACCAAGGTCCGCTCAGTGCTAGGTCTCAATCCCAAGGAATATTTGAAACATATTTTTATCATAATATGCAAAGCACCAAAATATCATAATTTAGTTAGGGAATTATTAATCCCTCATATAAATCATAAATCTCGTATGATATTTCACTTCAAAATAATGCATAAGGATGAGTCATCATAAAATACTCCATACCATCTTCACATGAAAGAATTCACCAAATCATCATGTATTACCATAACTTGAGAATACTAAAAGAAAGAGAGAATGGTTGAGCTTAGTGGAGGGAAGGTCCCTACCAATCAAAACTCACATACCTTAGTGCTTTAATGGTGGAAATCAGAATTGGAGGAGATGGATTTGAAACCTAACTTGCTTCTTTCTTCTTGAAGCCTTAGAGGACCTTAAGTGAGTTTTAGACTTAGAGATATTTTTGGGATGGAAGAGAATGAGTTGATTAAGGTTGTATATGCTGATAAGGGGTCGTTTGAGGAGTAAAACGACAAATCATAGGCTTTAAATAATAGAAAAGGTCAAATATTCCCCTTTAAAATTTTGGCCGGATAGGACCACGAGACCCCATTTATGGTCCATTCCACAGGTCATAGATGAGGGTCTTGTCTGATTCCATTTCAAAGACTCAAAAATTTTCCTCTAAACCACACTCCACGACCAGACTTACAACCTATATAACATTTTATGGCTTGTTTGATGCCCGTATATTGAACCTCTGAAAACTTCCAAATTTCACAAAGTCTGACCCCTTATTCCACGGGCAAAAGTTATGGATCATGAAGGAACTTACTGCCCGTAAAGGCCTTCGTACATCAATCTCCTTCCAAACTTGGGCCACTGTAAAATGCACTCAGGGACCACGAGCCAAAGCACGGCCCATATAAAATCTTATGGCCTGTAAGGGCCCTCGTAACCTTTGATAGGTTTCATTTTCCTTTGCACCTTCTACACCTTCCAACATGTGGGGCCTTACAATATCTCCCCCTTAGGAACATTCATCTACGAATGTGCTAAAGGCAAGCTCTAAGAATGGAGTAATTCACTATATGCATCATAAAATCTTTAAACCATGTTTCAAATAACATTCATAATGCAAATCACATAATCATACACAAATGATATTGAAATGACATGCAAGGAAAAGATGTTCTTAAATAGGAGAGTCATGGTACCTCAAGCTTGAGTGGCATGGAAAAGATAGGGGTATCGATTTTTCATATCCTCTTCGGCTTCCCAAGTTACGCTTTTGACTTATTGGTTCCTCCAAAGGACCTTGACGGATGCAATGTCTTTGTTCCTTAACCGCCTGACTTGTCTATCTTATATTTCCTCTGGAATGTCCTCATCAGTCAAATTCTCTTCAATATCCACATCCACCATTTCCAAGGGCACAATGGAGCTAGGGTCTCCAATACACTTTCTCAATATCAAGACATGGAAAATCGGATGAACTATGCTTATTTTCGTGGGCAACTCTAATTTTTAAGTAACTTTACTGACATGCCTCATGATCTGGTATGGCCTTACATATCTAGGGCTTAACTTTTCTTTCTTTCCAAAGTAAACCACACCCTTCATCGACGAAACTTTCAAATACACCCAATCATCTACTTTGAATTCAAGGTCTCTCCTTGTAGTTTTAGCATAGAAGTTTTGCTAACTTTGAGCCGCTTTCAACCTCTTTCTTATCACCCTTACCTTCTCCAGAGCTTCCATCACTAAATTTAGACCTAACAAGGTCATTTCCCCTACTTCAAACCACCTAAATGGGGATTGACATCGCCTACCATATAAGGCTTCAAAGGGAGTCATTCCAATGCTAGAATGATAGCTATTGTTATAAGGAAACTCGATGAGCATAAGATGCTCATCCCAACTCCCCTTAAACTCCAAGACACAAGCCTTTAGCATATCCTAGAGAGTTTGGATGTTCCTTTTGGCTTGGCCATCCATTTGTAGCTAAAAAGTCGTACTAAGTTTGACTTTGGTACCAAGGCCCTTTTGAAACAACCTCTAAAAGTATGACGTAAATTGAGGACCTCGATCTGAAATAATAGATAACGAGACCCCATGCAATCTCACCATATTATGAATATACAACTTGGCATAATCCCCGACACCATAAGTCATTTTAACCTGTAGAAAGTGAGTCGACTTTGTCATTCTATCAACAATGACCCAAAATGTAATCACAGTGCTTTCTAGTCTTTCGAAACCCAACCAAAAACTCCATGACCTCCTCCCATTTACAAATAGGAATCCTAATGTCTTGGGCTAGGCCACCCAGCCTTTGATGCTTGGCTTTGACTTATTGGCAATTATGCCAACCGACTACAAATTCGGCAATATATCTCTTATACCACCCCACCAATACACTTCCCTCAAATCTCTATACATCTTGGTAGAACCAGGGGTAGGATTTTCACGACCTGGATAGGGGGCCTAGATGTGACATGGCGAAGGAGAACTCGAAGGCTCTCGATCAAACCATCATAGAATTATTACACACATCATCGGTTCGAAAACGCGGAAGCTAAACACATAACACATAAACTCTAAGAGATTTAGGAATCGGGACTCAAGCTATGGGGACAATATCAGGAATGGGACAAGCATGCATACACATAGCACATAGCAATAATCTCTAAAGGGACGGGTGAGTAGGACTCAAGCTATGGGGACAATATCGGGATCATGGGACTTATCACAAAGCACGTAGTCATTCACAATACCCATCATACAAGTCAAGAACATGATTAGAGATAACTTCCATAATCAAGGCTAAATAAGCATAGTATTACATAACCAAAAGTTCAACATACAAGTCAAACATACAAGAGTATAGAGTGGTCCAACAATGCCTCTACATAGATGAGCGAGGCCTCGACAAGTTTGAGGGAGCCCTCAAGACATACGAAAGTAAATAACATAATATAAAAGCTAGAATAAACGGTGCCCTTGAACAAAAGGGTTCACCACTAGCAAGTCTTCAACAAGATATCAAACGTTGTCCTGTAGAATGTAAAGATCGTCTCCGGTCCCTACTGGTTAGAACATTTAGACAAGAATATGGTTAGCACAATTAAGCACTAAGTATGCGGGTATGCAATACATATGATAATATAGTAAGACCAAACAACATGACAAGGGGACAAGTGGTACGAAAGGATTGCACGTAGCCAAGGAGTAATATAACAAGATGCTATGCCATGATGCATGAGATGCAATCCTATGATCATATATAGCGGGGATGTAACCTCAACCGACAACATGAAAGACCCGAACGAGCCACTACTGAGATCCACACTACTTTCCAAGTAGTACCTAAGGATCCCTTGAGTCAAGGGATAGCACGACATGGAAACCCCTATCTAGGGATTTAAAACCCATGGTGACACATGGTTTGACGAAATGGGCGCGGCTTTAAAGATAACTCCATTTTGCCACCCAATCCCTCGGTGCTAAGTCTCATCCCACGTAAATACGTATATATACATACAACTTCAAATCGAAAGACTTACATCCTTTGCAAATCATGCATCATTAGTCAAAACCATTTATTAAATCATTCTTATACTTAGGCCAAAGTCCAACAAGAGTTTCCAAAATCATTCTCAAGATCATTCCATATCAATGCAATAAGAGTAACTCATCTACATTAGCTTATCATATCAAGCATTCAAGACATAACATGGTGGTGCAATCACCCAAGGTGCTCAAAATGCCATGACAAGGGACTATGTGATCACATGTCTTACATTACATTCAAAACATGAGTTTCGTCAAGAGTTTCATCATAACAATAACCATGCATATGCCATGAATGAGGATCAACAACATGGGTAATGGATTTCAAACCTAATTTCACAATTTGAAAGGTAAATCAACATTAATCATGTAAAAATCCGTAAATAAGTCATAATATAAGTTACCCATGCTTAATTAAATCATGAAAGGGACATGCACTTTGATTCATAAAGGGTTCCAATGAACATTCATGAATTCAAGCTTTAAAACATGATTTAAATCACCTAAAACTACAACACATAGTTCCCAACACTAAACTACACCAATAATTTAAGAACCCATAACTTAATTGAAAGCTTAAAATCGAATTTAAAAGTTTAGGGTTCTTAGGTCTTCAAGGATGAAAGGGAATCCTTGAATCAACTCCCACATACCTTAATTTCTCCAAAAGAATTGCAAGGTCAAACTTGGTCAAGGTTGTCTTCCCAAAATTCTTCAAGCTTTCTTTAATGGAGGCCAAGAGGATTTTAGAATTCTCAAAGTGAATGGAGGAGGATTAGAATATATGAATGAGGGTTTGGGTCTTGATTTAGGGGTTTAGAAGACCTTAGGATACCTTAAAGGGGCTTAGGGAATCATTAAATTACGAAATTACCATTTGTGAAACGGCCAAATAACTGTAACACATTGTCACATGGACCATTCAAATGCAACATCAAAGTGTCACACGGTCCGTTCAACTACCCATCAAATGACACTTAGCCAAATTTTCAACGCGAACTCTCGGAGGACTTTCTAGACCACTTGACAGGAGGGTTCACGGATCTTGTGGCTTCACACGGACCGTGTACAGGTCCGTGGAGCCACACCTTTCCCAAGAATCAACTCCCAACTCAAGCCAAGCTTCTGCTCAACTTGATGGGCCACTTCACGGACCGTTCAATGTCTCACGGACCTTGGGGTGGTCCGTGGCCCATGACATGGGTCATGGGGTAGTTCCTGGCCACCCCCAACTCTCTGGACCATGGCACGGACTCCCACATGGACCATGACACAACTCAAGGTCTGTGGCCCTTGCCTTAGGCCCTTTTCAGGGCCTATCTCTAATGTCTTCCGGATGTCAGACAGTCCCACTATTTTGACCATAACTTCCTCATCCAAACTTTGAATCAAGTGAAACCAGTTGCATTGCGAAGCAAACTCATATAGATTCAATTTTATATTTAGCAATCCACACTCTTCAAGCCGCATCAAAAGTTATGTTAGCTTAAAGTCTACTATCCAAATGGCCTCTCTAGCCACCAAATGATCTATTTTGCGTTCAGCCACTTAAACTCAACTCGTGGCTACCAAAACTCAACCATGACCAGTATAACATCATACAAGATCAACCATAAGGATTCTTGGAAAATATTTGGGTCATTACATCATCTCCCCCGTGGGAACATTCATCCTCGAATGAGCCAAGACTAGGGCTTGAGGACATCAATCACAAAACAAGAGACATGCTGACCAAAATTCAAGGGATCATGCATCATAACATAAATCATTCAATACTCATATCAAAACATCATTTAAATCATTTTCATGCTCATGAATCCATGAAATATCATGAAACTCAAGAAACAAAGAATTAGCACCAGTTAAAGGATAGAACTTAGTACCTTAGGCTTGAGTAGATTGGAAGAGGTAAGGATATCGCTCCTTCATATCCAATTCCGCTTCCCAGGTTGCACTCTCCACATCTTGACTCCTCCAAAGTACCTTAATCGAAGCCACCTCCTTATTGCGAAGCCGCTTCACTTGTCTATCAAAAATCTTAATTGGTACTTCCTCATAAGTCAAGTTCTCCTCAATAGTCAGCTCCTCCAAAGGTGTAATGTCCTTGGGGTCACCAACCAACTTCCTCAACATAGACACATGGAAAACCGGATGAATAGA
>JBCEWC010007803.1:0-20877 GCA_038996855.1 Solanum aculeatissimum | reverse complement strand
TAATTTAAACTATTTAAAAATATCAACATAAAAAACATGAATTTTTAGAAGTGTTGGGTCAAAATTGGGTGTCAACATGCATAGTTATAGTTTAAAATTTTAGATAACCAACCAACAGTGGAAGAAAAAATATTGAAATAAAAAAAATATATATATGCTAAAAAATGAATTGACATATAACTATATATATTATATATGTAGAAAAGTTTATAAGAGAATTGATTTAATTCTAAAAAGAGAAGTTCAAAACACACTTATAATTTGAGTCTATATGTTATTTTTTAATTACAATGATGTAAATGATAGAAGTACTTAATAACGATTACTACTAAAAAAAACTTAAATTTAGCGCTAGATAAATTTTGTGGCTAAACAGTAAGATTCGTCGCTAAACCCATATAGCGACGAATTTATATTAGCTGATAACAATTAACGATGAAGTTAATAGCTAATTTCATATTTTTTTAGAAGTGTAGATATTATTCTACATGCAAAAAAAAGGAATAAATAAATATTATGTATGCAAATATTTTTTGTTATCAATTAAGATATATTATATGCTGAACTTCATGTTTGCTTTTCTTGGTTCTTATTTCTACTTGACAATAAATTTAAAATATTGATCCTTGAAATAGTAATGCACAATGAAATGTGGTTATTATATAATTCAATTCAATCTAATAAATAAATTAATTTTGATTCCTGATAAATTTATGTCATTATGTAGTGGTAAAAAATAAATTAAATGATAGATCATAAAAGTTTCACAGTTTAAAAATTATTGTTTCAATAATTAATGTCAACAAAATATATGTCAAATTACTATATAATATATTTTACAAATATATTTTTAAATAGGCAAAATAATAAGACATATTGGGCCCGTTTACGCAGGGCCGTCCCAATAAATTTGGGGGACTAAAACCAAATTTTATAGAGAGGATTTATTATCTTTTTAGTTGTCAGATATAAATAGAATACCTATAACATACTCAATATAATTGTACAAGTGAAATTTCGGGAAGGTAAATCAAACCCGACTCAAAACTTTAAAAAGTTTATATAATGATATTGTAAAGTTACACTGTCTTTGATAAATTGATATAATAACACTAAAATACTGTTGATTTGTTGTAGGGCTTGAAATTTAAGGAATACTCCAAATTGTTTTTTGATCTTTTTATAAATACATCATAATATATTTTGCATTCTGCAAAAAGTTTTATCATTTGATAAATTTTAGATATTCAATAATAAGTGAGTAAGAATAGAAAGAGGAATTAAAGAAAAAGTAATCGCATGTAACAATAATAGTTTGGGTTCATGATAATCATCGAGATATATATCAAGAAAATAAGTTGCCATGTAAGAAAGGATGTTATGATTAAGTAAACAATATTTTATTTTTTAATTATTCTGACGACCTCCGTATTAAATAAAATAAATAGCTACTATTACATTTTATACCCAATTTCTTTTTAAGTTTATCAATAAATGAATAATAGATTTTTAGAAAAAAATTGGGGGCCCTAAAAAATTTGAGGCCCTAAGCGGTTGTTTTAGTGACCTTATGATCGAGACGGCCTTGCTTCTTCTCCTTTATTATATGGAGTCCATGAAAATATTTTATGAATTTTTTAATTTTACTCATTTTTAAGGCAATTGCTTTTTGACGTGCCTGCTCCAACTAATTGATTATATTCCTTCAGCTGTTTCAATTTGATTTTACGATAGTACTCCTAATAAATTATTTCTTTAGCAACTTCAACTGTGATTTTACTAAATCACCCAAATAAATTATTTTAAGTTATGTAAATACTAGAATTAGGATAAAACAAACACAAAATCATAAATAAGTCTTTTTTAAAATGGTCAAATAAAATTAAATAACTATTTTAATATCTTTAATGATTATAGTTGTGTAAAAAAAGAAGCACTTTTAGAAAAAATATAATATAAATAAATCAAAAAGTTTATGTATATTACTTGAAATGATGTAAAAAAATACTATACATCACAATAGTCAATTTAAAATTTTAATTCTTGAAATTTTATCCGTGTCATATAAATTGAGACAGAGAAAGTAACATACATTATTTAAAATTTATGTAAAATATACTGTAAATTACAAAAATTAATAATTTAAACAAATAAGTAAAATTTTGATTGACTCTCAAAATTTTATAGTGCTACATAAATTGAAACAAAATAAGTAACATATATTATTTAAAATTAACATAAAATGTACTAGAAGTCGCAATAATTAACAACTTAAGATTTTAAAAATATATAAAAAACTCTATCAACATCACATAAATTGAGATCCGAAAAGTAGTGGTTCAGCAATGGGCAAACATATAAATAGTTCGGGCTGTGAGTCCAATTAGAATAAATATATTGGGTTGGGTCTAATTTGAGCAAATACTTTGCCTAATTTTCCTTAAAAATGGGGACTTGTATTATTGCATGGATTTGAGGGAAAGAAAGAAAGAGCACCAACTATATATTTTTTTCAATAAAACAAAAAAGAGTTAAAAATGTTTTTATCATATTGGAAATAGTTTGAAAGTGCACTCCTTTCATCTATTGACTTAAAATTGCTCCAACCATTTTTTAGATTAAAAAATTATAATGATCCTCCAGGTCATTTTCCTTATACTGCGTCCGTTTCGTCGTTTAGAGCATTCCTATATTGATCCCAGGTCATTTATGACTTGCTGGTATCGATAGCTCGATCGCTTGGTCGTTTGTCTGGTTTTTTGTGTAGGTTTTTGTGTTGGAGTGTCTTTATAACTTGAAAAGCCATTTTGAGTTAAACTGTGGAAAAATAACACCGAAATAGATTTCTGACAGTTCTATTAGCTCTATAATGACCAAATTAGGCTAGAAGGATGATTGACTCGAGTTCTGAAGTGTTATTAGACGAGGTTACTTACGAGTCGTAATTTGGATAACAAGTCGTGGATAAGATCATACCTAGAGGATCAAAGTTTTGAAGAGTTTCAGAAGAGTTAGCAGACGAAACCCTTTATGGGCCATAAGTCAGAAGACGGGCAGGTCTCATAGGTTGAAGACAATTTTTGAGAAATGTAGAGTACGAAGCTCAGGTACGGGCCATGATTCTATATACGACTTGTAACTTTGTCCGTCTGAGCTGCCGAATCCAATTTTCCTATTCCATTTTTAGTTTGTATTTTACTTATTATAAATAGATTTTTTTAGGTTTTTCTAAAAAAGAGGACGAACCCTACTTGTGGTTGTTTTTTCTTTTATATTCGATGTATAACACCGTGATTTTTTCTTGTGAAGATTTTGGATTTCTTGTTCTTCAATTTATCATTGTAAGTGATTAGTTATGCTATTCCATAACATGATTTCTTCATCTGTAATGAGTATGCATAGCTAAATCCACAACTAGGATTGTGGGAACTATGAAGAGCTAATGAAGTAAAATCCGAATAATCCATAATTCTTGGAAAGTGTGCATGTATTTATTAACTATTCCCTTTGCTATGGATGTTTTTTAATGGTCGCCAATGTTAGGACTCGCCTAATTCTTACTTACTGGTTCAAGAGTGTAATGAATGGGAAAATTGGGTAATTAACAGGATTTGATGCGATCCCTCTCGTCTAATCAACCTGAACTGATCAAGGGATGGTTGTTCGGGAATAAAAAGTAAGGGTTAGTATTTTCATACTGTGGGGATGGATCAAATCACATAGTAAAATTTACCTCTCGCCTGGATCAAAGGGTTAGGTAAACATTACTTACCATTTCTGCATGCTACACACTAGAAAAGATTACGATTATCTAGTTATACTGAGTTAGGAATTCATGGGGAATACAATACCCTAGTTACTTCTCTCACTGATTTCACAATACTTGCGCTTAATTGATTGTTGTAGTTGAGGTTTACTTATTGCAATTTTATAAAATCCCCCCCTTCGGGAAATAAGTAGATTAATTCATTCAACTTGCTCATAGTTACTCCAGTTCTAGACCATATTCTCTGTGGGATTCGACCCTAACCTTTGTTAGGTACTATATTTTGACAGCGACCGCTTATCCTCAATTTGGAGGTGTAGTTTGGGTGATATCAAACTTCTGGTGCCATTGCCAGGGAATACAACTTTTCGACTGATTTAATTTGGGTGAGATTTTGATTGGGAGAGGGGGGGGGGGGGGGAGATCCTATAGAATCCTCTCCCAAATTTTCTTTTGCTAGGCCCATAACTAAAAACCCACTTTCTTACGTTTATGAGGTTTATTCAAATATGAAATCCAATCTTGGAAATATAACATCCCACGTTTTTTTACTACTCAGGGTTTCGATATATTTCGCAATCGAGAAATCTCTACTGGTGTAGGTGCTATCCGAGAACAATTAGCCGATCTAGATTTATGAATGATTATAGAGAATTCGTTAGTAGAATGGGAAGAATTAGGGGAAGAAGAGCATACAGGGAATGAATGGAAAGATCGAAAAGTTGGAAGAAGAAAGGACTTTTTGGTTAGACGCGTGGAATTGGCTTAGCATTTTATTCAAACAAATATAGAGCCAGAATGGATGGTTTTGTGTCCTTCTCCTGAGTTGAGACTGATCATTCAGATCAATGGGGGTAAACTAATGAGCTTAGATATTAATGAACTCTATAGAAGTGTTATCTATTGGAACGATGCCCTTGCTGATCTATTGACAACAAGTAGATCTACGCCAGAAGAATTAGTAATATATCAGGAGAAATTAGTACAAGAAGCCGTAGATACACTTCTTGATAATGGAATCCAAGGACAACCAATGAAGGACAGTTATAATAAAGTTTACAAGTCATTTTCTGATGTAATTAATCCTTGTATTCTTTATTTTACTTTTGTTTGTTGTTTTAGTTTTTTTTCAACATACAGGTGTACTATATGCCCAGTACCCGAAGTCAAGGAAATTATTTGACTCCGCTTGATCTAGAAATACAGAGAACATTAAGAAGAATGACCTAGAATAGTGCTGCAAACATTGCCCTAAACCAGAACAATAATGATGACCCACCACCACTCGAGGATGTGAATCAACACCACAGGATCTTCCAGCCTTTTCTCTCAAATGGAATCAATACAGGGTTGGCCCTATAGCAGTGGATGCCATCAAAACTATAATGTTACATCCTTTATCGAATGACATTAAATTTGGTATGTCTAGTGGGTTACTACAGTTTACAGATGTTTCAGAACAGAGGCTTGTTCATGGGCTTATACTTAGACGATCCACATAACCATTTACACAATGTTATGCTTATCTGTGAGAATGTAATGGGAAACTACAATCTATCCATGGATGCTATTGGGCTCTGTGTCTTCCCATTATCTCTCATGAACAATGCAACAATATAGTTATCTGAGCTCCCACAAGGTTCTATCACTACATGGGCCAAAATGCAGAAAGCCTTTTTGGAGTCGTTCTTTCCCAGGTCAAATAAGCTGAAGCTGAAGGATTAGATCAATAACTTGGAGCAGTTGCCTAGTAATTCAAGAAGCACTACATGAGAGCAATTTACAAAGTGCTTGAGAAGTATTCCGGACCATAAGATTTTTGATGATTCCTTAGTGGAGATCTTCTATCGGGCACTTGATGATAATTGCAAAGCAGTGGCTGACACAATAACCGGAGGCTTATTCATGGATTGAACATTTCCTGTGGTAGCTGAACGATTGGAAAAATGGCCAAAATGAACCACGTATGGAGCTCAAGAGACAAGTCGATGACTAAAGCTCCTTCTCAGTTAGTACCAATCCAGAACAGGCCAAAATCAATGAATAGATGATGCAAGAGTTGGCTCGGATTAGCACTAATGTGGGATTGCTGATGAAGCAGAGTTAGGAATGAGTTAGTGTAATTAGTTAACAACCTCCTCGTGCACCCTTGTATGAGGAGCCATATTAGGAGGAGGACTTTTATTTTGTGACTGATCAGATAGGGGGTTTCTGGACCAATGCCCAAGGGTCTAATCAGGACTATTGGCGCTAAGGTCAAGGGAATTAAGGTTGGAACTACAATAGGGACAATGCTTATAGGGACAACAGCCGAGGTGGTTACTATAACAAGAATAGAGGATAAGACAGAGATGACAATTAGGGTCGTAGAGATGTGTCTAGAAGCGGTGCATATGTACCACCACACAATTGTGATTCTAGGACTGGTAGATGTTTGATAAGTTGTTGAAGAAGGCTGACACTCAAGATGAGACCTTATAGAGGATGAAAATTGACATCTCAAGTATTATTTAGAAGATCGAGTCTCATTCTATGGTTATTAAGCAGTTGGGGCAACAATTTTATCAGATATCTACATAGTTAAACCAGCGCCAAAAGGGTACACTACCAAGCAACATACTAAAGAATCTAAAGAATGATCGACAATGCATAACAATGACTACACGAGGTGGTAAGCAGACTATTGATCCACCAATGCTAGAAGATGATGCTGAGGTTCATGAGGAGATGGTAGAGAGAAAAAATGTGGAGCCTGGGGTTGATAAGGCTAAGGATAGGGTGAGCAGTGAAGAAACAACACCAAGGAAATTGAAGCCCATACCTAGGCCTCCACCATCTTTCCCTCAACGACTCAAGAAGAAGGAGGAGGAAGGTAAGTTTCAAAATTTATCTCTATGTTGAGGAAACTCACTATTAACATTTCCCTCATAGAGGTATTGGAAAAAGTGCCTAGGTATGCCAAGTTCATAAAGGACCTTATGACGAAGAAGAGGACAGTGAGCCAAGAGCTCTCTCAGGAGCTTCATCATTTTAGTGCTATTGCAACAAGGTCTTTAGTGCAAAAGAAAGAGGGCCCCAAAGCATTTACTATACCATGCACTATCAGAGATACCCACTTCATAAAGGAATTATGCGACTTAGGAGCCAACATCAACCTAATGCCTCTTACAGTATTCAAAAAGTTAGGCTTGAGAGTCCCTATACCAATAAACATACGATTGTTAGTGGATGACAGGACACTAAACTAGCCATGAGCCAGGGGAGGATGAGCATTGATTCCTACATGGTGAAATCATATAGGCAAATATGCATTAGTACTTTTGGAATGTACTAAGTATGTGAGATGCAATGAAATTATGAAACTATAATGGCATCATTCATTATTTAAAGACTTTAATGTATGGGATGGTAAAGGAAACTTTCATATGAGTGTAAGCATGCACAAGGAATAACGTTTAATTTGAGTAAAAGTAGTGCATAAGCAAAACACATGTGATGTAATGAAGACACTAATATCATACTTTTGTGGGAATAGACTGTAACCGACATATAAGACCATGTGAGCTACTACATGGAATCCAACATAACTTCCTATATTGGAACGGGGAGAGAACTTATCGGGTGGAACTCCATCACATAGCATGCATTATCATATATCATACTGGCCTACGTGGATCCAATAGACTAGCCTAAAAGAGCTTCTATAGTGGCACATAGTTAATGGTGTAAAGGGTTACTTCTACGGTTCCCTTACCAAACCCCACCTCATTGCCCCATTCGGTGCAAAGTCATTCCATGGAATTCTTCAAAGCTTATACTTAATAAAACTATGATACGTAGAATCACAAGTAGTAATTTCAAGAATAGCTTGAGACTTAAGGAACCACAAAGTGAAAATTGTCCTTTCATCTTGAGGACCATCATAAACATCATTTAGGTCATTATTAACATACTTATATCTTTGACAAAATATCAATTTGAACCTCTATTGTATGCCCTACTTATCATCATATAACATGCAAAGATTGACTTCAAACTTTGTAGGCTAACGCATTAGTTGGGAAAACTCATAAATCATAAGAGTCATGCATGATCAGGGGAGTAATATGCTTACTTAAAACATGCTTAAATAACCCACAAATCATTATTCAAAATCTTAATCATTGAGATTATTACCATCAATCAAAACTCATGGAAATACTTGGCAAAACATTACATGGTAACATTAAAGGTAAAAGATGTCATAAAACATCATGAAATCATCATTAACATGCATGGTAATAATTAACAAATTTTAATAAAAGGTAAAAGCTTTTAATGAAGGACTTTGTGGGTAAAAAGAGACCCACAAATCAACTCACATACCTTAGGTGAAGCCTATAAAGAAGGAACTTGTTGTTATGGAGAAGGTCCTTGAAACCCTAGCCCTATTTGCCTTGTTCTAGGGGAGAATGGATGCCTTAAGATTTTTTAGAAAGTGGAATTATAGGGAAAGAATGGGAATTCTAGGACTTTAAGGTTTTCTTAGGGGCCTAAAGAGTCAAAACAATGACATAGTATAGGCTTAGGATTGACGAAAAAGACAAAAATATCCCTTATTAAAACTATTGGACATAACCACGAGACTTCGATTATGGATCGTGGATATAACCATGAGTCATGGTTCTTGTCATCTTGTTCTTCTTTTCCAATCTTCAAAAACTAGTTAGCAACGACCAAACCACAAAACCCCTATCCATGAGATGTACACTGATCCACGAGTCATGGATATCCCTGTGGATTCCTTCTATACCTAGTAGTATTTCAATTCTCAGGGATCTTATTCACGAAGGCTAACCACATACTGTCCTATTAGTCGTGGATTACCTTCCAAAAACTCAAAATTTCCTTCATCTTTATAACTCACATCTACGAGTCGATCAATGGACTGTTTTTCCTTCCACTAGTCGTAGATGCTTTTCGTAGTTCACTTTAAACTTAGCAAAAATTCTATCTTTTTTAGGCCCTCATCCACGATCCTTGTTTACAGGTTATGGTTTGAACCACGGGATATGAACTAGGCTTCATGAAATGAGTCCTGAATATTTCCAGCCTAACTTTTCTACACTTTCTAGGCTCCTAAATTAGGGGTCTTTACAGAAACGGTCACGTGTAGGGACCTTGGTCAGTTGCAACTCAAGTGTCCCATCATGGTAGCCTCCATAAACTGTGGTGCATACAATGGATTATGAAAGGGTCTGTGTGGGGACTCTCACCAGTTGCAACGCTAAGGGTCCTATAAAGGTACCCTCCATGGACTATGGTGCTTACCACGGCCTGTGAAAGGGTCACGTGCAGAGACCCCTGGGCCTATATTAGGTACTTTATTTGTTTTAACTATGTAGGTATTCTGAAACTTAAATTTAGTGCAAATTGCCCTATGATAGACAAGGTGAAGCCACTCTTAAGGGTAATTATTACTTAATGGCACTGAGGAAGTTTGAGTACTAATTAGTGCATCATGTTTTTGTTTCGTTAACTAACCTATTTATCTCCTTATGGCTTGCAGGAAATATGGCTCCAAGTATATGAAATGTATCCCCGGGGGAAGAGCCTCAGTCATATCTTCACAGTTCCCCCACTAAATAGTCCAACCATCATATTGGGAGTGCCTCGAGTGATGATTCCTCATAGGGTTCTAAAGTGTAGTGTAGCGGGGCTATCTCACTATATCAACCTCGCAAACCAGAGCTGAGGTAGAAGCAAAGGTGGTGCTCTCCAAGTCTGATGAAGAGTGAGGATTTGAGAGCCATGAAGCTACCCTGGATAAAATTGCCATAGTCTATGGGCATGAGAAAATTCCCCAACAATAAGAGGATGATGATGGGGAAGATAGTGATGACCGCGATGACTGCTTAACATCACAAACAGATAACTCCAACACTCACCAAGTTTTTGTGCAATTCCTAAAAAATAGGTGGTTAGTTCCATATGCCAAAAAGCAAGGGTTCATTAATAGGTTCACTGGCTTGCAAAAGAGAGCGGTAGTGCCTAAGATACGGGTCTTCACAAATAACTTAGTTGCATTACCACAATTGAAATAATTGTTTGAAGCTTATCATTTTGAGTGGATGAACAAACCATAGGGATAATATGGTGTCACCCTTACCTAGGAATTCTATTCAGCCTATGCCACATTTTGCTAAACTTCATCATTAAGAAGCGATCACAATAGACTAGGAAGAAGTTGGCTGCCAAAATACCACCTCTCGAGTATATTGAGATGTGTGGCACTAGGGTAGACATCTCTGAGGCCACCATTACCAGATTCCTCTATGGCTCGAACTTCACACTGCCTCTTACTGAATTGTATGAGGTATGCCACCAGCATGTGACTGATGTGGAGCTAAGAAGGCTTAAAAAGACCCAAAAAGTCACTCGATGGGAATATACTGAGAATTCCAAATGTGGAAGGCTATCCTCATTAGAGCTTTGGAGAGTGGAGCTATGTCTGGATCGATAGTTGGGGGCAGGGACCTTACGGGAGAGCCCTATCTTGATGGAGAGCATAATGCCTAGGGTGTCGTAGGTATGTTCTGACCCTTTATTTTAGCCAGTGTGCAGTGAGGATATTACACCTTCTTTGCAGTGAGGACATTACACCTTCTTTTGTTAGGGATGGGATATCCTGCCACTTGGGAGTTTTTCTTGCCATGTTTCTTTTCTCTCAAGTGTACTATCTAGTAGAAATGGTATGTTTTAGGTTGTTTGTGCATTGTTTGTGTATATACAAATACATGTTGAATTATAGCAGCCTTTTGAAAATGTAGAGAAATGCCCTTGTTAAAATTTTTTGAATGATTATATGATGGTATGCTTATGATAATTGGCCCATTAAGGAAGATATACCATTGTATAAAATGCTCTATGCTAAAATGTAGGGTTGAATTAATTGACTAAGACTGGGAAGTTTAAAAACAATTTCATATGTGTGTGAGCTTATTTGTTTAATTCGATAGATGCACTTCTAAGCTCGAACTTGACCAATTAGTCCCACTGAAATAGTTGAATGACTAGATTAAAACAGAATCTTAGAGTTTTTATGATAAGTCACTTAGCCTAAATTTGACCAACCAAATGAAATTGTTCCCTTTGAACCAAACGGAGATCCTAAACAAACCTTTTCTATGTAATCACCCAACTCACCTGCCTTGTCTATCTATAGATCCTTACTTTGGCCCTGGTCCCTCTAAGGAAATTGTGAAACTCAACTCAAGACAAAAGCCTAAGTTGAGGATGGCTTATGTCGGCCTTGGTACTTTCAAAGACATTGTGCACCTCAACCCATGACAAAAGCCTAAGTTGAGGGTGGCTACTGTGGGAATATGTGAAAAAGTTAAGGCATGAAAAGAGTCAAGTGATGAGAGAAAAAGAAAAGCTTGGGGTGTGATCGTGAGTAAAATAAAAGAGTAAAAAAGAAAAGAAAAAAGAAATGAATGAAAATGAAAACCATTCCTAGGGGCAAATGAAGTGGGAAAATAGGGACGACGAGAGTTTGGGGGCTGAAAGTAGATGGCTAAGCCAAAGTAGCATCTTAGAGGGGAAAAATAGTAACTTTGATCCTAAATTCACTCTGACTTAGCCTAAGCCAACATTACAAGCCATAAAAGCTCTAACATGATCCTAAAAAGGTCATTTGAGAGTCAAGAAGGTGAAAATAAGGGCAAACATATGGTTTGTACTTGTGTATTAATTGAGCATCTTTTGTGAGTGTGAGTTTCTACATTATTGTCTCTGTTTTGCCATTTGTATTCATGTAAGAGACTTTCTTGTGGTGAAGGCACTAGGATTATGTTGTTGAGTTAAGGTTAATTGGACTACACCTGTGGCATGTATCTGTGTGACTCTGAGCTATACATGGTACTATTTGATCCTTGCAAGTTGGTTTGAGCATGTTTGCATTGCATATGTAGAGCAGGGAATGTTTTTAAACATTGATGGGTTGCTGCATATTCTTATGGGCAAGTTTGTATATATATAGTGTTCGTTTGTGTTATATGTCATTGCTTGAGGAAAATAAATGGTTCTAAATTGGCGGTTTTGATGTGTCATGAAATTATGACATTTCAACACCTAAAGCAATTAATAATTGTGAATCTCAAGCATGTTTTGTTTTTATGATGTGTGTTTTGTGTTATTTTGCATGAAATATAATTGAGGCATGGATTTGGGGATAAATTGACGAACCAGAACTAAAAAATTGAAAAGTGGCCTTATATGGTGCCTACCACGGGCCATGAAGCACAACACATGTCGTGGTGGGCTATCGTAGAGGATGCAGGGAATTGAAAGAAGGAAGAAAATCAAAATCAAGTTCCACAGACCCCTTCACAGGTTTTGGAATACAAAACGAGTCGTGTATAGTATTATGGAGGGCACATGCTAAAGACAGGAAATTATCACCAAGTTCAAGGGAAGAACTACAAGACCCTTCACAGGCCATGGAACTCATCACGGACTGTGAAAGGGTCTGTAAAGTGCATGCAGACCTAAGCCAAGAATTTAAGAAAAGGGCCAAGGGGATTTCTACAAGACCCATCATGGGTCATAAAACTTACCATAAGATGTTATGAGTGCCTATGGTGGGATGACAAACCTGCAGATTCTGAAGTAGCACACCACGAGACCCTTCACGGGCCGTGGTGCACACCACGGATCGTGAAGGTGTTCCATGGTCCATGCCGAACCAATTTTCCTACTTTGATTAGGACTAGGTTTCTTTTGTATATAAGTCAAATTTTTAATTATCTTATTATTATTATTGGCTTCTGAACGACTTGTAAGGAATAGAGAATTTCAACTTATTCCATGATTATACTTGGAAATCACTATTTTTCATCTTTTATCAAAGATTTTGGACTCATGATTCTTTATCTTCTGCATTGTAAGTGATTTAATCCTGAATCCTTCATCTATTTGTGGATTGTGCATATTAAATATGCTCAGCTAAATCCACAACTAGAGTTGTGGAAATCATGGCAAGATAAAAAAATTAGGCAAATGCCTAGGGAAAATTCCATTAATTAATTCGCATGTATTGTGATTATCTTCATCTAAATCATCTTTTTAATGAGTGCATACATTTAGAACCCACCTATATTTATAACTTGTCTGAGAGGAAAGTAGTGATTAGAAAAAGATGATCATAACTAGGATTCACAAGAATAATCTTTCATCTAATTTACTAGAGCCTGAGAGGTGATAGTACTTGGAGGTTAACAGTGAGGGTTAACAAGGAACACATTCTAAGTTTGAGAGAAGAGGAATGAAATATTCTAAGGACTGAGGGGTGAATTAAAAGTTACTTATCTCATTAGATCTTGCATTCATTGATAGAAATAGTAGCTTGAGTACATGACGCCTAATGCGTTATTGGTCATAGGGAACACAATCGTAGCCTAAGTCTCACTTTGTACACAACAAGTTGTTACTCAACTCTTGTCCACTGATAACTGTTACTTGTTCCAACAAAACCCCCAATTTACTTTATGCACTATTATTTTAGAGAAATAATGACCTCAATTGAAAAGTAATAGCTAATAGACTTATTTCACCCTATTCTCTATGGGATCACCCTGAATCTTAGTTGGGTAAATAGTCTGCTAACAATTATCTATATTTTTTTGAGAAATATACTTTAACATTATCACGAATCTTCTTGGGTTTGGCTAGCTACTACTGTAGATTTGTGGAAGGGTTCTCATCCATATCCTAGCCATTGAACAAGATAACTTGGAAGAAGGCTAAGTTCTAATAGTCAGATGCATGTGAGAAAAGTTTTCAAGAGTTGAAAACTAGATTTACTATTGCTCTAATTTTGACCTTGCTTTATGGAACAAAAGATTTTGTGATCTACTATTATACGTCCAGAGTTGGTTTTGGCTATATGTTGATGTAGAAAGGTAAAGTGATAGTTTATGCTTCCGGAAAGCTTAAGGTCCTTGAGAGAAACTGTATTGAGTTGACAAAGGTAATATTTGCTCTCAAGATTTAGCACCACTTCTTGTATAAAGTGCATGTAGATGTGTTCAAAGATCACACGAGCCTGCAATATGTATTCAACCAAAAAGACCTCAACCTGAGGCAAAAAAGATGGCTAGAGTTACTCAAGAATATGACATGAGCATCCTCTATCACCCAGGTAAAGTTAGCGTTGTTGTTGATACTCCTAGCAGGTTGTCCATGAATAGTACTACCCATATTGAAGAAGAAAAGAAAGAACTGGCTAAGGAGGTACATCGATTGGCCCGACTGGGTGTTCAGATTTAGGAGTCTAATAAAGGTGGAGTTAATGTTAGAATAGGGTTGCATCTTCTCTAGTGGAAGAGGTGAAAGGAAAACAAGTACAAGATCTTGTCCTGCTTTAATTGACCTTTCCTTTCCTTCATAGGAGAAGAAGAGACTTGGAATGTGTTATGAGGTTTAGGAAGAAAGGAAAGTTGAGTTCAAGGTGTATTGGTCCCAACCAGATTGTGAAGAGAGTTAGAAATATGGATTATGAGTTGGAGTTGCCTCCAGAGTTAGTTGTTATTCATCCGATATTTCACGTCTCGATGTTGAAGAAGTGTTTGAAATATCCTTCATCGGTAGTTCCCATTGATAGTATTAGAATCAAGGATTGTTTGTCTTACAAAGAGGTTCTAGTCAAAATTCTTGATCGACGAGTTCACAAATTGAGGATCAAGAGATTACCTCAGTCAAGATCTTGTGGAGGAATCAATTTGTTACGAAAGATATGTAGGAGTCTGAGGAAGATATGAAAGCCAAATATTTTCACCTATTCATGCCCAATGATAAGAATGTTGAAGGTAATGTCCTTACTCTTGAATTGAATTGATTTGTATATCCTTGAGTTTGAATAGTTGATTGACTTGAGAGCTTGATTGGTTGATTGGTTCCTTGATTTAGTCTTAATTATTATTCGTGCCTCGAGTCCATCTCTAGTTACTCTTTATTTGAGGATAAATGATCCCAAGGGAGAGATATTGTAACACCCCCTAAATTATTCTACCTTGTACCATCTTAAAATTCCAAGGAAAAATATAAGAAATGTGTTACTAGTAATGACTATGACGGGTTTTTATGGCCCATAGGTGGCCTTCGGGGTTCCCCTTGAAACTTGGTGAAATTTAAGCCTTGAAAATCCTAAATACGAGCCCATGTACGACTCTTACATTGATCCATGAGTCATGCATCGACTCATAAAATTGGATGTCACATTCCAGTAGCTACTGGAATGTATAGTTTGTTCCAGGAAGGGTCTTTACGACCCATAAATGATAGTATGAACCATAAAAAGGGGTTTGTAGAATCCCAGCCTCAAACCCTAAAATTTTTCTAAGTGTCAGACGAGTCTACAAAAGGTGTCTATGACTATAATTCAAATGACGACTTGTAGAATGGTCGTCGTGGTTCCAAATCCAAAATTTTGGCTTTTGAACCTTGAACAACAAAGTAATAGGATGAGCCCATAGATGGGTCTATGACTGGTAGAATGTAATCGCAAACTCAAGATCAAAAACCCAAAATTGAAACCCCAATCTACAAAGGGGCCTTTTACGACCCGTAGATTAGACTATGATTCATAAATATGGTTTCGTGCTCTAGTTCAACTATTTAGTAAAGGACAATTCTTTTCTCATTCTTTCTAATTGAAACCTCACCGTTTTAGGGATAGTTTAAGCCTCTTAACCCATGACCCTTTTTTCATTATTAACATTTAGAAACCTTTGAAAATAGAAAGGAGAGGAGAAAAAAATTAGGGTTCAAGAGCGTACACAGGGTTCTTCTAATTTTGACTGAAATCTCTACATTCCAGATATGTAAGTCTAACTAAAGCATATATTATGTCATTTCGTGTACCCCAAACAGTTCATTGTTTGATTAGTGGTCAATTGAAGTCTTCCATGAATGATGTTTCTGAAAGTTTTCCTTAACTCCTAGCATTTTCTTGCATAACCTTGTATAATTGATAGATTTCATGAATCAAACATTTGAGATTAGTGATTTGAATCTCTCACTACATAAAACCTAGCTATTTTGACTATAATTGAATGTATATATGCATTTTTTGAACTGTGAAAACCCTAAATATAAATAGATTGAGTATGAATATAGCCTTGACGAAACTTGAAAGCCCTTTTGTATTTTCATAATTTGAATCCAAATAATTGAGCCTAATGGAAAGTTATCATAAATGCATGTCTAAATTACTTTTGATCAAGTGATTGAGATTGATTGGACAGTTTGATTGGTTGAAGGGTTAATTGGATAAAATTGATGAATTGGTAAGAGTTTGAATGAGAGATATTGACTGGTTAGATTGAACTGATTGGTTATGAGCATTGAGTCTTGGGAGGAGTATCAAGCATCAAATTGAGTAAGAATAAGTAATAACTCGAACTCAATAATTACGTAGGCAAACATAGGTGAGAATTGAATCGTAAATCAGATAATCCCTTAATTATCCCTAAAGTGGACTTGATTGATTGATTAATTGTAAATTCTTGATTGGTTGATTCATCCTTTATCCTGGCAAAGTATTGGACAGACGTGGCAATGACGTCGGCTTGTTGTACCTTACCTGCTCATAGGTGATGGTTGTTGGATAAGAAAAACTCCCATATAGGTTTTAATAGTACTATACTGTTTGGATTGAATTATATATGATTGGTATCTATCTAAACCATATTCCTAATCTAGACTTATGATATTCTAATTGAGTTCCTTGTCTTTGATCTGAGTTGTTGTTGTTCTACCCTGATACATGTTTCTTTCTTACATATTACTTATTCGTACATTCCATGTTTTGACATCCATTTGGTCCTGCATCTTTTTATGATGTAGAGACAGGTACTAGAGGTCATCAATAGGTGTACCATTGAGGACCTATTCGTATTCAGTCGATTGGTGAGTCCTCTCCTGCTTTGGGAGGATACCACATTTATCTTTTAGCTTTGAATTTAGCCCTTTTTATTTTGATTTGAGGTAGCCATGGATATGTCATTGACACCCCTTAGACATTAGCGATAGAAACTTCATATTCTAGATGGTGATTGTTTAATTTTGATATTGTCATTTTGACTAGTTTCTCTCATACAAGTTTTACGACTGGATAAGGTTTGATTGTCGGCCTTTGGCCATTAACTATTGAGCTTGTGTCGTGAGTTATGAATTTTATTACTCTTTCTGAGAATGTTCTTGGTTGTTGACTCTTTTATTGTTGATTGGACTAGTGATCAAGCCAAGTGATTCTCTTAATGACCAGTAATGATTTCTGAGTGTCGATCATGCCAAGAGTACCCTCCAGGAGCATGAAAAAATTAAAGCTTTTGATGAAAAATTAATAGAGCAAAAAATATATTTATCCTTGGTATTATTTCTATTTGGTTAATATTATTTAAAATATAGACATAAAACCTAACTGTTGGTATGTGTTGTGTTCTTTAGGTATAGGTGGTAGTCTATCATTAAGTATTGTCATGCCTCGAGAGGGTACCCTCGGCGTGCCCGACACTTTCAGAGATTGTTTCTAGTCCCTAAGCGAACCACTTGGCCTCATCAAATCCAACCAATCAACATTTAACATAAATACGGAAGACTAAAGAAGATGAATGATGGACAATCTTAATATATATAAGGGTCAATTCAAGTCAATAAGGCTAGTATGAAAAGAACTAGCTCAAAATAGTATTTTATCAAATAATTCGACTCTAGTCTATGAAGCCTCTATCAACTATTCAATAGTGCATATGACAGATCCATGGCTACCTCAAATAAAAAATAAGCAAATAAAATACTAAACTCAAGCTAGATGATAATGTAAATGTTCATCCTCTAGAAACAGGGGAGGACTCACCAAATCAGTTGACTATAATAGATCCTCAACGGTGTTTCTGTTGATGATCTCTAGTACTTGTATTTGCATCATAAAATAATGCAGTCCAAATGAACGTCAGTACATAAAATGTATGAGTATATAAAATGGCTGAATAAAACATGCATCAAGGTAGAATACTATTAACTCAAATAACTCAATTCAAGGGATAAGAAACTCAATCAAGATGTCAAATATCTATCCAAAACAAGAATAAAGAGTAGACAATGACTCATCAATACAATCCTATCCAATCCAATCAGAGTACTATCTATATAGAACCTATCTGTGAGTTTCGCCTATCCTACAACAATCACTTATGAGTCAGTGATTGTACAACAATGTCGTTGATCTTTCCACAATTCTTTAGTACTTGCCAGGGTAAAGAATGAATTGATCCATAGTAGATCCAATCAACTGAGTCTTCTATTATTTCAGGGACCTATCAAGAGGGAACATTCGACTTAACAGTTCAATCCTCTCCTATGTTAGGTAATATAGTTAATTAGTTTGAGTTAGACTTACTCTTACTCAATTCGGTTCTCGATACTCCTCCTATGACTTAACGACCATAAAATAATCAATCTTCATCAATGAGTCTCATAAGGACTCATATCAATCCATCAATTCTATCATCATCGAGCCTTTTGGCCTATCAACCATCTTACCAGTTCTCAATCATGTCTTTCAAGAGGGTTTAGACAATCGTTAATAGGACTATTAATTTAGACCAATCATTTGAGTTTAATTATGAAGACTCTCAGCACCATCAAGTTCTATCAACCTATCATCATGCTCACATCACAATCATAATCAACATTCTCAAGTCAAGGCAAACTCAATCCTAATGTTCATTTATGCATTCTTTATGAAATAGTATGCAGGGTTTGTGAAATAACTCATGTAAAAGCATTTATTCAGTAAATCAAGTTTGTGATAATCATCAACATATGAAAATACATAGAATGTATAAAATTTACAATAAAACATGCATAGAGGTCAACACTTTCATAATATCTCTATTACCGTCAATAGGGGACATGAAAGAACATTCTTATGTTTTAGTTTAGCCTTACATTCCTGGGATGAGGATTGACAATCAAACTCTAAGGTTTTGTCTTCAATCATATGAATTCCTTACTTTTTTCTCTTTTTCTTAGCCCTAGTCTTTGTTAGAATGCATAGAAGACTTAGGATTGGGTTTAGAAACCCCTTTTAAGTTGAAAATGACCTACATTGGTCGTGGGTTTAGTTTAGGAGGGATGAGGAAAGGTCTGGAATACCCTTCAAAAAGAAATTGAAATTTGCACTTTGAAAACAAAGTCTGTGTTGCGAACTTTCTAATATCCTTACATTTTTGTCAAAAATTTCCAATCGAATTTTTTGATCCAATAGAAAAAAATGGAATTACCATTAAGTGCAAATCCGCGACAAGTCTGTGATGCGAAAATGTCGCACAGTTTTCTAGAATTGTGCTTTTGATTTGAAAAATTATATTTTGATCCGATTGCTCTCAAAATCAACCGGGACCATTTTTTCACACAATTTTTCATGTTGAATGCATTTTTGGCCTCAAATTTTCCAAAAGAGTTTAGAAAGGTGCGTTATGTGAGCGTCTTTCATCTAGGGGTATTTTAATTATTTTACCGGGTGTAACATTATCTTCCCTTGGGATCATTCGTCCTCAAATAAAGGGTAAAGATGGACTCAAGGCATGAATAGCATTCAGGACTATTCTCAACAATCAATCAACCAATCAACCAATCAACCAATCAACCAATCAACAATCTAGAAAATTATTATTCAAACTCAAGAATAGACAAATAAACTCAAGTTAAGAGTAGGGTATTACCTTCAATAATCTCATCATTAGGCATGAATAGATGAAGGTATTTGGATTTTATATCTTCCTCAGCTTCCTACGTGGCTTCCTTGATGAATTAATTTCTCTATAGGACTTTGATTGACGCTATCTCTTTGGTTCTCAATTTGCGAACCTAACGATCAAAAATCTAGACTAGAACCTCTTTATAGGACTAATTATCTTTCACTCTGATACTATCAATAGGGACTACCAATGAGGGATCTCCCAAGCATTTCATTAACATCGAGATAAGAAAAACCGAGTGAATAGTGGCTAGCTCAGAAGGCAACTCTAACTCATACACAACGTTCCTAATATAATGGGGACTTACTTTCCCCTTTTTCCCAAACCTTATAACACCCTTCATGGGTGACACTATCACGTATGCCCAATCATTCTCCTTAAACTCTAAATCTCTTCTTCTCACGTTAGTATAAGACTTCTGGTGGCTTTGTGCAGTATTTAACATTTCTCTAATAACCTTTACCTTTTCTATCGACTGGTGGACAAGATCAGGTCTAATCAACTTGGATTTCCCAACTTTAAACCACCCAATTGGTGATCTATATATCCTCCCATACAAAGCCTCATAGGGATCCATCTAGATATGCAAACTCAATCAAGGGTAAGCGGTCATCCCAATTTCCTTTGAAGTCAAGAACACAAGCTCTCAACATGTTCTTTGTTGTCTGAATTGTACATTCTGCTTGGCCATCTATTTGGGGATGAAAGTTAGTACTAAGATTCACTCTTAAACCCAGTCCTTTCTGGGAAGATCTCCAAAATTAGAATGTGAATTGAGATCCTCGGTCCGAGATGATAGACAAGGGGACTCCATGCAACATCACAATCTCACGGATGTACTTGGCATACTTTCCTCAGTGTTAGTCATCTTAACTACTAATAAGTGAGCAGATTTAGTCATCCTATCCACAATCACCCATATCGAATCATGTTGTTTTCGGGACCTCGACAAATCAGTAATGAAGTCCATATTTGTAACAACCCCTTAAGTCATTTTGAGAAAGTTTCATATGTTATAAAGATTTATCCCATGAATTTTAAAGGGATTTTTTGGACTATTCAATAATTTTTATTATTTAAGTTGAGGGATAATTTTAAATAACTAACCTAGTTGATTGTCACGACCCAAATATGGGGCCTAGTTGTGACATGGCGAAAGAGGACTCGAAGACCCTCGATCAAGCCATCATAGCATCATTACACACATCATCGATTCGGAAGCGCGGAAGTAAATCACATAGCACGTAAGTTCTAAGGACTTGGGGACTAGGGACTCAAACTATGGGGAAAATTACGGGAATGGGATAA
>JBCEWC010007802.1:0-20877 GCA_038996855.1 Solanum aculeatissimum | reverse complement strand
GGTCTCCTCCGGTGTCGGTTGAGGTCACATCCCCGCTATGATATAATTTTAGGTTGCATTTCATGCATCATGGCATGGAATATTGTTATGATATACTCCTCTCTTGGCTATGCGCATTCCTTTCGTATCACTTGTCCCTTTGTCATCTTATTTGGTCATACTATATTATCATATGTGTTGCATGCCCGCATACTTAGTACATATTTTTTGCTAACCTATATTTTTTTCTACATGTTCTAACCATGTAGGGACCGGTGATGACTTCTATCTTGCGTTGGACGAAGAGTGACATCCTTGACGTCTTTTGTTTGTGGTGTGCCCTTTTGTTCAAGGGCAATAGCTACTTTCTATCTTCCTTGTATTGTTTATTTCTTTACTTTTTGTATTGAGGGTGAGCCCCAAACTATGTCGAGGCTCCGCTCTATCTTATGTAGAGGCTATGTTGGACATATTAAACTCTTACACGTTGTATTATGTTTTATGGGAATATTATGGCTATTGGGATTTTCTTATGGAAATGATGTTCCGATTATGCTTATGATTATGCCTATGGGTTTGTGAATGTTGGGAATGTTCTTATGTGGAAAGTTCTCTAACCCGGTATGCCTCCATAGATTAAGTCCTATTTACTAGCCCCTTAGAAACACTTTCTATGTGCTATATGATATATGTTCATTCCATTCCCGGCAACATCCCCATAGTTTGAGTCCAAAGCCCCATTTCCCCTAAAATTATGTATTATGTGTTTACTTTTCCGCGCTTTCAAACCGATGATGTGAGTAATGATGCTATGATGGCTTGATCGATGACTTTTGAGTTCTCCTTCGCCATGTCACATCTAAACCCCACTTTCGGGTCGTGACACTTTGACTTTAACTTTTCTTTTTCTCTTCTTTTCTATTTTTCGGAACTATTTTTCTTCAGCATGTATCAATGCAACACATAATCACATTTCATATGAGTATGATAGTATGCAAAAAAGTCACACAACCTATACATTCAATGGCCACATCAAATCAATATCATTGTTCTTTCAATACTTCCCTCATATCAAACACCACATAATAATCACATCATATCGTAGCTCACATTTCCAATAACTTTTTTTATCATCATAGCTTAGAATTACTCCTCATTGAATCTACATTCCACTAATATTCTCTTTCAACAACTTCATCAAACACTAGTTACACAACTACCCCTGCATAATATATACATAAATAAAATATCTCTGTAGTCACTTCTTCTACAAATAACATGAGACAATTATCCACAACTAGCTTAATTATGATTAATCCCCACTTTCAACAATTGAAAAACACAAGCTCAATTTACATTATGATTTCACTAGTCTTTATATAACATGTATACAACCATTCAAGAGTCAATTCATACATATCATCACCTCAACATCCCCATTTTCCAATCATATCTGCTAATTCAGTCCACTAATCTCCAAGTATACAGACAGAAAGATACCAAGTTCAATTAAACTCAACAAGATTTAGACTTCACTTGCCTCGAATTAGCCACACAATTAATCTAATAAGATATCTTTTCCCTTCCAAATGAATCTTAAGCACCACAATCTTTTTGAAAATGAATTCATAATCACAAAATGAAGTTAATGACACCAAAATAAAGTAATTCAGGAAAAAGGATAAAATCGTCGAAAAATTTACTATCAAAAGTCAAGGCTCAAATCTAAAAATCTTTAGATGAAAGTGTTCCTCTCATGATCAGAAAATTATTAGTGAAAAACAATTAAAAACGAAGTTGAAACGAGCTCATAATGACCATTTTTATGAAAAATCCATGTTCATGAAAAATCCTCAATTTTCTCAATCGAAAACTCAAAATTTGATATTAAAATCAAAGGATAATTAATGACTAATGATAAGGGGAGATGTACCTTTTTCAGTGAAAATTCTTCGAACACACCAAGAAAAAATCATCCAAGTTGAGCTCTCAAAGATTAAAATTGAAGGAAATACTCAAAATGGGTAATTATGGATCTGAAATCCCTCATCTGTTGTCACTAAAGCGACAGGGTCATTGCTAAAGAGACACGAACAAAAAAGCAAAGCTTTCTCTCTTTAGCGAAGGTTTTCTATAGTGAAACCCCCTCACTTTAGCGACCAGGCCCTTTCTAAAGCGAGGCATGCAACAACATCAGAACTCAACAATTTCACACACTTTCAAAAACTCGAAACAATCCTAGGGATTCATTCAAAACCCCATACATATAACCTATATATGCAACCTCACTAAATTTGACATTCTGAACTCAATGAAATCATCAAAAATTAAATTTGAGATCTCCTAGACTCAAAATTTGATTCGGCACAACTAAACTAACTTAGACAGCTTGAAATATCAAAATGCTATTAGGACACTAAAAAATTATGACAAAGTTCGTTCTAGCACTAAAATCATCTCCCGAAACAAATGAAACCTTCAGAAATTCAATTTGAGACTCAAAACTCAAAATGTAGACCGAAGTCAAACTTTAACCCAAATTTTGATTCTCAACCTAAAATCCACATAACAACTTCAAATCTGATTCCAACAACTCTCCTAGGATAATTTTCTCATTCAGAACTGATGGAGTTGCCAAATTTGTATTCCAAAACTCGAATCTCCCAATGACTCAAAATTTCAAAACTAAGCAATTCAAACCACAAAATTTGATCTTTAGTGAAACTTTCAAATTTTATAAGATTCTCATAAACCAACTTTAAAAAACCAATCGAACATAACTCTGGACAGCTATTGGGAGTGATAAATCGATAATTTTATCAAAAAAGACAAAATTGACCGCCAAGATCATTACATCATCAACCACTAACAATCGCGTTCATCCTCGAACATAAAGCAAGGAGCATACTTGAAGTCCCAAAAAGATGAAAGTAGCGAACCCGCATATCAGACTCAGTCTCCAAAGTAGCCACCCCAATGGGCAGATATCTCCACTAAAGTTATCTCCTTCGTCCTCCACTTTTGAACCTGTCTACCTAGAATGGTCACTGACTCCTCCTCATAAATCAAATTTAGGCCCAACTCTATCGAATTGAGGGATATCATATGATACTCATACAGAGTGCAATTCCATAGCATTGAGACATGAAACACTGGATGCCTAAAGATAGACTAGGTGACAAAGAAAGTCTATAGGCTACCTCTCCCACTCGTTCTAGAAACTCAAAAAGGCCAATATACTTAGGGCTAAGCTTGTCCTTCTTCCCGAACCTCATGACACTCTTTATGGCAAAAACCTCAACTATACCTTACCACCCTCCATGAACTTTAAGGGTCAACTCGCCTATCAACATAACTCTTTCAATGACTCAAAGCGGTCAACAATTGACTCTGAATCAATCAAACCCACTCCATGACATCTCTAAGCAGCCTACTTTCTAGAGTATCAACCAAAATCTGACCAAACCATCAAAGAGGGTACTTCCCAAATGATAAACTAGCTCCTGGGACACTCTAAACAAAAATTCTCCCAAGCACAACATGGTCCTCTTTATGAACTTGCTCTCCCTATGACCTTAATGCAATGCTAAACTAATATCGGATAACACTAGTAGTGAATCTGAACCAACTACCACACACTCATAATGTACACACACCAAAATCTTAGTCTCCCTTTATTATAGTAACATAGTCCCCCCTCTCCCAAGTTTAAGCTTCATAGATATAAACTTTAGACAATGAATAGTCATCAAAGAGAGCCAAACAAATCTGAACCAAGAAAGGTGACAACTAGGACACTAGCCAGTGAATGCTACTCTCTAGCGTATACCATCTTTAATAATAATTTTGGAATATTGGGGTAGTAGTTACTAGAGTAGGCAACTCCTAACAATGGCACAATTAGGCCTAAAGGTCCTCAAAGTCAATCAGCTATAGTTGAACGGATCCTCATCAACAAAATAACTACCAAGAATGTCAAGAAATAACAAGCCCTTATGTTAAGCCTCACACGACAATCCTTGATAAGGTTCACATTTGTAGGATATGAGAATGTACTAATTACCAAGAATCCTCTTTTTTCTTACCCCAAAGTACTCCCTCATTGGTGCTTATAGTCAAAATTCCTCCGACCATCTAATTTTATCACTTAGATCTTTCCCTTCACAGTATTCCTCATTTGATTACCAACATCGTGTGAAACATACTCAACCTAATAAAATCCAAGACATGCACCATAACTAACAAATAAAATTGATAGTGTTACCCTAACAAGATAGCATGACCTCATAACTTAATTACTTATTCCTGCTTCTAAACTATCATTAGTACCAAAACTCCTTAAAATGACCTTGTCACTGCCTGTAACTCTGAGTTATAACTCCTCGTTTCTCCTGAGTAAAGTATTACTATCTAAGGCCTATGAGGCTAATTTCGATCTTGATGGTGTTTTTCCCATGACTACAACTATTTAATTAAAAACCAATACCCACCACAAGTAACTATTCACATGACATACCCTAGCCTCTATTCAAACACTCGTGCCCTCATGTAACAACTTAAAGAAACCTTTGATCACCCAAGAATCCTGTATATCATAAGTGTGTAACCCCTGCATATCACCATATGTCTATATAACTCATCATGATAGTCTACCTTAAATCCCATCAACAAGGTAGTACTTGATTTCCCTCAAGCCATACCTCCTTTTTTAGGTAAAGCAGTCACTCTCAAGTAAATAACCTAACTGAGATTAGGATCGATCCCTCAAAACATATGGTAGACTCAAGAATTAATTTAATGTAAGTCGAGATAATTAACCTACTTATTTCTCAAGAAAAAGGGAGGGTTTCGTAAAGTAAATTTAACTAAACTAAACTAAACTAATGCAGAAGATAAAAGATCAGTGGAAGAGCTAACTAGGGTAATGTGTTCCCCATGAATCCCTAACTTCATATTATCAAATAAATGCAACCTTTTTCAGTGTGTAGTTGTAGGACAGTAAGCTAGGTTTACCTAAGCCTTTGATCTAGGGAATAGATAAATTTCATCACAAAACTTGATCCTTGTCCATGATGTGACATTACTAATCCTTACTTTTTATCCAGTACAACCTCTCCTTGATCCAGTTTGGTTGATTAGATGAGAACATCTCAATCGAATCTTGTTAATTACCTCTTTTCCTATTCATTACTTCCTTGATCCGACAAGTAATACTAGGTGAGTTCTAACATAGGCCTCCGTTAAAAAATAGTTAAAGTGAAGAGGATTAATTAATAGAACCAAACACACCTTTCAAGAATTACACAATATTTGATTTTACCTTGTTAGTTCCTCATGGTTCCCTCAATCCTAGTTGTGGATTTAGCTATGCATGATCAGTATAAATGCAGGAATTACGAAGTAGAGTAACATAATTGAGAACTTACACAGATGAATCTAAGAATATGAAATCTAACTCTCAATTTAGAATCACAAGGTCGAAGTAAGAACACACAATATTTTTCCACTTACAAATATGATAAATCCCTAAGTGTATTATCTAAAACCTTGTTCAAACTTCATGACTCCTATTCTATCCTATGAAAAATAACCTAAAAACTATTTATAATGTGTAAAATACAAACCCAAAATGAAATAGGAAAACTGTGTCGGCACACTCTACTGGAAGGTTCATGACTTGTGTATCGATCTGTGACTCTTATGTCAGGCTTTCATATACTGCAACTATATTATGGAGACTACTTCTATGAGACCTTTCCATGGGCCATGTAAGATTCTACTACCCATGGGGGGGAGGGGTTTCGTCTGATGACCTTTTAGAGCTTCTCCACTTTCTGATACTCAAGCATGACCACACTCTATGGTCGTGGATTGGTCTATGACTCATCTGCTTCTTTCATAAAGTTTAACTCAGAAATTCAACAAAAGGGTTCTGTGGATCATCAAAATTTACTGCTTCAGCACACTTTGCCAAAGAACTATGCCAACACTGAAATCCTACAAAACAAACACATAAACACATTAAATCGACTAACATCGCTTTGAGAACACACAAAATTCCATGTTTTAAGCATCAAAAGTGTTGCATTTTGGCAGCATATCAATACCATCAACTTAAAAATGTTACTTGTCCTCAAGCAACGAACTCAATCTACATAAGCAGTACAGAGACACACAGACCTCAACCTATGGCACACACTTTATCAAGCTCAAACACAAACACCCATACCTCTTTTCAAATACATATCAGATAGCTATTCGGCAAACCAATGCAGACTAATACATCCAACAATGCAACTATGATAAGTTATGCAACCATAAATAAACAACACTCACTGACTTAGTCAGATATCAACAATGTAATGCAAGTGCTCTCACAAAAAGAAATCTCATTCTTAACTTTGGATGATATTTTCAAATTCAATGCTTAGGGCAATACTACAACACTCATTCTCACAAACGATATTCAAATATTGTGACCAATACCATAGGTTTGCCCCTATACTTATAACTAATGCCTTAAACTAGTTGGACTAGGATCACTTTATGACTTTCTAGGCTTGTAATGGAGGCTCAGAGGACTTTGGTGGGATATTTCATGGTGACTAATGACCCTCCTTGAAACTACGTTTTCTACGCTTCTGCCCTACCAACTTATCTTTTTCTCATTCCTCCTTTTCTCCCTTTTCTAAACATTTTAGGATGCTTTGTTCTCATTCTGTGCGATGCCTTTATTTATTTTTTCAAAGTATTTTCCTTCTTAGCACACTGATTAGGCATATATTTTTTTCTGCACCCTTTATCACATTTTCCTCCCCTTTTTTTGTATCACTAGTTTCCCCATCTTTACATGATTTTTCTATCACCCTTCATCCTCAACTTAGGATTTTGGCCTGAGTTGAGGTGCACAATATTCATCCTCAAAACTAGGGTCACTTTTCGTAGCTACCCTCAATTTAAGTTTTTTGCTTCAGTCGAGATGCATAATGTTCAAGGAAGGACCAGGGCCAAGTTTAAGACTTATCATTTATCAGGGCAAGGTTACTTGGATAGTTACAAAGAAAGAGGTCTATGCAAGGCTCAAACACAGGAAACAAAAAATATACAACACATTGGGTCAGTTATTTAGGCTAAGTGGACTATTAAGAACAACGACCTAAGATCCTTTCCTAACCAACTAACCTACAGTCTAAGTCAGAGTATCAAGGCAAGTTCTGAACTGAAACACAGTATATGAATCATGCAATTTAAGATCACTCACACATGGAACTGCATACATGTCAACACAAACTATTTTGATCATGATTTTTATCACAATGTAACGTAACTTATCAGACCAAGCACTGTCAATCAACTAATCATGCATGGTCTATCAAGACTAATTAATCAAAAATCTGGTGGGTATGATTTTTTAACAAAAACATAACTATGCCATATATATAGGTATTGTATGCTACTAATACTACCTAAAAATCATAAACATGCCCGTTCAACTGAAAATAAATATCCGCAGGGAAAAAACATAGGCAAGAAAACCATTTGGATAAAATATTGGGATAGTTATAGGCCAAGGCTACTCAGACTTTACTGAGGCCTATAACTATCCACACCCCATCGAAAAAGTTGTGCATTATCTCCAATGCACACAACATATCAAAAATAAGGAACTGGGATCAAAAGAGCATATCTAGGCGCCTCACTCATCTTGGGTTGCCTCCCAAGTAGTGCCTGATAGCCCACTAGATTACTCAAAATTCATTAAGTGCTCATGCTTCCACTGTCTTAATATATTCATCATTGTCAAGATACATCTTCACTCTTTGGCCATTCACCTTGAAAGTTGAGCCATTCCTTTTTTCCAATACAATAGCTCCATGGATAAAGACTCATGCTATTTTGAAGGGTACGATCCATTTAGACTTGAGTTTTCTAGTGAACAACCTCAATCTAGATTTATAGAGCAACACCATGTCTCGGGGCATGAACTAGCTATTTTTGATACGTTGATCATGCTGCAACTTCATTTGTTATTTGTACAGGGCTGAACTTTCATATGCCTTTAAGCAGAATTCGTCAAGCTAATTGAACTAGTTCAGCCTCGAGGTTTAGCCCCGACAAAATTAAAGGAGTTGAAGGATCAATTAAAGGATTTATTGGAGAAGGACTTTATTAGGTCAAGTATTTCACCATGGAGTGTTTTTATATTATTTGTAAGAAAGAAAAATGGGACACTTTTGATGCGTATTGACTACGATAATTAAACAAGATGACTATAAAGAATAAGTATCCATTATTGAGGATAGATGATTTGTTTGATCAGTTATAAGGTGCTACTCACTTCTCCAAAATTAATCTCCATTTCGGTTATCATCATATGAGGGTAAGGGAATGTGATATTATCAAGACAGCTTTGTGGACTAGGTATGAGCACTTTGAGTTTGTAGTGATATCATTCAGGTTGACTAATGCTTTGGAAGTGTTTATGGATCTTATGAATTGGGTGTTTAAGCAATATCTTAATACTTCTATGGTGGTCTTCATAGATGATATTTTTATCTACTCTTGAAGTGAGCAAGAGCATATGGATCATTTAAGGGTGGTGCTTCAGACTTTGAGGGATAAATAGTTATTTGCAAAGTTCATTAAGTGTGAGTTTTGGTTCCATGAGTTAGCCTTCCTTGGTCATGTAGTGTCTGGTGATGATATTAAAGTTGATCCAAAGAAGACTGGGGCAGTGAAGAATTAGCCTAACTTGTTGTCTCCTTCAAATATTCAGAGTTTTCTTGGGTTGATTGGTTATTATCAGAGGTGTTTTGAAGGTTTTTCATCCATTTCTACACCTTTTACTAAGTTGACTCAAAAGAAGGTAAAATTCCAATAGTCAGATGAATGTGAGAAGAGTTTTCAGACTTTGAAGGATCATCTTACATCGGCTCTTATTTTGACACTATCAGAAGGGTTAGATGGATTTGTGGTGTATTGTGATTCTTTAGATATTGGTTTGAGTTATGTTATAATGCAAAATAGCTAGGTCATAGCATATTCATCTAGACAACTGAAGGTGCATGAGCGGAATTATCCAACCCATGATCTTGAGTTAGCGGTTGTGGTGTTTGCTTTAAAAATTTGACGTCATTATCTTTATGAGGTTCATGTTCACGTATTCACCGACCACAAGATTTTGCAATATGTGTTCACCCAAAGAGATCTCAACTTGAGTCATCGAAGATGGTTGGAACTTCTTAAGGACTACGATATGAGTGTGCAATACCATTCAAGCAAGGAAAATATTATAGTTGATGCTCTTTGTAGGTTATCTATGGGTAGTATGGTTCATGTTGATGAGGCCAAGAAGGAGTTAGTGAAGGATGTGCACTGTTTGGCAAGGTTGGGTGTTAGATTGGTTCATTCTAATGATGTTGGTATCCATGTGATAATGAGGTTAAATCTTCTTTGGTAGTTGATGTTAAGGCAAAGCAGAACTTTGACCCATCATTGGTTGAGTTGAAGAAGTTAGTTTTCAAAAAGAAGATAGAGGTTTTCTCCCAAGAGAGAGATGGTGTACTTCGATATCAAGACCGATTATGTGTTCCAAATATTAATATCTTAAGAGAAGTGATTTTGACAAAAGCTCATAACTCTTCATATTTCATTCATTCGAGATCCACCAAAATGTACCGAGATTTGAAGGAGGTGTATTGGTGGAATGGCATGAAGAAGGATATAACCAAGTTTGTGTTCGGGATGCCCTAATTGTCAACAAATAAAAGTGAAACATCAAAGGCCCGGTCGCTTGACCTAAGATATTGAGGTTCCTACTTAAAAGTGAGAAGATGTGTATATGGACTTTGTGATAGATTTACCTCGTACCCGTAAGCAACATGACTCTATTTGAGTAATCATGAACAAAATGACTAAATCAATTCATTTTCTTTCGGTCAAGACTTCTTTCAATGTCAAGAATTATGCCAAGTTGTATATTCCTGAGTTGGTTAGGTTGCATGGCGTGTCTTTGTATATCATATCAAATCGAGGTACCCAATTCAGTTCTCACTTTTGGAGGTCATTTCAGAAAGGACTTGGTACTAAGGTAAAGTTGAGTATCACATTTCTTCCTCAAACCGATAGTCAAGCTAAAAAGACAATTCAAATCTTAGAAGATATATTGAGGGCTTGTGTATTGGAGTTAAAGGGTAATTGATATGTTTTTCTACCTCTCATAGAGTTTGCCTACAACAATAATTATCATGCTAGCATTGAGATGATATTATTTGAACCTTTATACGAGAGGAGATATAGATCCCCAGTAGGGTGGTTTAAAATTGGTGAGATCACTTTGATTGATCTTGATTTGGTGTTAAATGCTATAGAGAAGGCGAAGTTGATAAGGAAGAAGTTGAAAAATGGCTCAAAGTCAGGAAAGGTCTTATTTGTATGTTAGAAGGAGAGACCTTGAGTTTCATGTTGGAGATTGGGTATATGTGAAGGTTTCACTCATAAAGGGTGTGATACATTTTTGCAAAAAAAGCAAGTTGCGTCCTTGGTATGTAGGGCCTTATGAGGTTTTGGAGTAGATTGGTAAGGTAGCCTATAGATTGGACTTACCTTCAGATATGATTTCCATTCGATATTTCATGTATCCATGTTAAGTAAGTTGGTTGGTGATCCAAGTACCATTGCGCCTTCGAAAGTTGTAGAAGTTGAGGAAAACTTGACTTATGAAGAGGTTCCGATTGAGATCTTGGACTAGCAAGTGAAGAGACAATCCAAACAAGGATATTGCATTGGTTAAGTCTTTTGGAGGAACCAATATGTTGAGAGTTCTATATGGGAAGTATAGTCGGATATGATGCAACGATACCCCTATTTGTTCCAATCTACTTAAGTCTAAGGTAATAGGTTATTCATATTTAAAGGGTCTAAATTCTTTCATTTCTATGTTTTTCATGTCATAACATGCATACATGCTCATGAAACTAATTTGAATGATGTTTTTGGAAAGGATTTGAAGTTTTCATGGTTTAAAGGTTAGATTTGCATTATGCACTCATGTTGGGTTGTTTCATATTTGTTTTGATCTATTCAAGTTAAATCTTATCTCATTCGAGGGTGAATAATATTAAGGAGGAAATGATGTAAGGACCCAACCTTTGTAAGATTGAATTGAAGCATAAAATCATATTTTTGAGAGTTTTTGTCCAAGGGTACTTTTCAAAGGACCCTCCATGTGTCACAGTGGGCACCACTGGTCATGGAGGGGTACGTGGTGGCCTGGCTAAGAGGAAACGTGGGCTTCCCATCTTGATGTGTACTCCACAAGACCCTTCACAGGTCGTGGTCCACACCATGCCTCATGAAAGGGTTCCATGGTGAGCCCCTTCCCTTGGTCAAGGCTTCCTTGCACTCCACTGAGCACACTGTGAGCCGTGGTTCACTTTATGGCTCGTGAAGTATGTTGTGGTGGTGCATAGGTGCCTTTTTCCAAGTTCGTTAAGTAGGTCCATTTTTGTCCTTTTAAAGATCCTAAGCCTTATTTGATGTGTTTGGACTTTTATGCCCTCCTAAATCAGTTCCTAATGCATTCTAATACTCTTGTGCATTCCATAATACTTAGACTCTAAGATCATTCCCTCAAAATACTCGCCAATTCCTCTTTTCAAGCACAAGTCATGGATTTTTCAAGGCTTCAAGTTTCAAGATAAAATCATCTCCAGCTCTTCAATCTAAGCTTAAGTATGTGAGATTCATTCATGATCTCCTTTAGATCATAGAGCCCTAACTATTTTCAATCTAATTCATGTAATTTCAAGTTATGCTGAATTAGGATTTTCATGATTTGATCTTTAATTGTTAAGATTATGATATGGGTTGTGTTCAAACTATGATTTAAGCATGAAATAAATTTAATTCTCTTAGTTTATATGATTTTCATGAGATTCCAACTTTTATGACTTGATGATCTATGAGATAATGCATGAGCACTTCAATTATGATTCAATTTCTTTTACATTTAAGGATTATGCATGTTTCTACTCAAATATTATGATTTGAGCTTGATGCATAAGTACTCATGCTTTACTCTCATCTCTCATCACATGATCATGTGTGTACAAGGATTTTACATGATATTTTAATTATGAATATGAATATGATTATGACTATAAGCATGATTTGAGTATGAGTACTATTATTGCATGATTATGATTATGATATGAACATGATTTCAACAGGAATACAATTATGACATGATCGCAAATATGATATGAATTCGAGTAAAGGTGTGTATACACTATCATGTATGAGTTATTGTGTCTTGATGAGAAAAAGCACAATCTTCTCTTTACACAGTCAAGTGTATTCATGAGGAAAGGTATAAACTTCCCTTTTACACTATCATGAGGTGAATTATTCTATGTATTAATGAGGATAGGTACAACCTTCCCTTACATAGTTATCAAAAGAGTTATTTTGTATATTGATAAGGATAGGTACAACCATCCCTTTACACTATTATGAAGTTGAGCTATTTCGTGTATTGATGAAGATAGGTATCACCTTTTATTTTACACAATTATGACATGATCTATTCCATGTATTTATGAGAATATGTACAACCTACCCCTTACATAGTGTACTGACGAGGATAGGTATAACCTTTTCTTTACACAGTTAAGGAATGAGCTATTCATATGCATGCAAGCATGTTTGAACTATGATCAAGTCTATGAACTCCGGTAGGATTTCCAATGACTCGTGATGATTTCTAACAAGCTTTCCTTTATATATATACCTATGTTTAAGCATTATGGCATTCATGGCGCATTGGTAAGATGATCCTTATTATACGGTTCTTCTGCATATACGCCTTTGTTCATGTAACATTGCTATGCAGGTTATTCCTATATCTATATTATATTGCAAGACCACATACTTAGTACATTCAAACATATCAACGCATACTTTATGCTTATATTATATCACAATGTAGGTGAAAGTGACCTCCCATTTCATCCTCGTGGCTAGATCCACACTATTAGGTGATCCAAATTGGATGAGTCCTCATGCTTCGAGTATAAAGCCTTCTATCTTTTAGTCTTATATCATGTTATATATTTGAGACGGTCTTCATTTTATGTTAAGGGTGAGCCAGGATCTGTCTGAGTCCCCATCTATGTTCATGACTTAGAGGCATTTGTTGGACTTATGTATTGGTTTCATATTTCAGACTTGTATATTTTCATATCATATATTACTCTTATACTTTGATTTATGCTATGTCTATATTATGATCATCTTTCACTTATGATATTTTATACTGGTTTACTTTGTATGCTTATGTTATGCTAAGGTGGCTAGTTTGGGGTTCCTTCGAGGATCTCATTCGTCGTATTGCAACTAGGTCCGGGGCATGGATCGTGATAGTTCCATAAGAGTTCAACAATGTTAGTCATGTGATTTCATGGTGAAAAACAATGTTAATCTTACTTTTGTGTATTTTGATTTATATTTTGTAAAGGCATACTTCAGCCATTGATCATTATGATGTATTTTGGGTTATTTTGATGTATGTTTGCCTTTAAACAAGTCTTTAGATGTCATTGTGGTTCTTATAATAGTTTATGTATGTTAAGTTGACGCTTTGTAAAGCTAGTTTAGTATGTGTGTATGATTTTTTCTTGTATGCAAATTGTGGTGCTAGTGTCTATATTGAAGTGATGAAATTGTAAAGTGATGAAACATATGTCCATAGTTAAAGCTAACGATTTCTCAAATTAAAGTAATTTTCTTATTATAATAGATATAAGCAGCCTCAAAAAAAAATTACATTACAAGCGAAATAATCCAGAAAATCAATATACATAACAGTTACTACATAAAGAACTCTCCATAAATTCAACATAGTATCACAATGATAAGCAAAATTTGATATTTCCTTCTGATCTTTTCCTTTTCTTCATCATTCTTTTTTATCCTTTTTTGTAATCTCAAAATCACAATTTTAGCATGTTTGGTATAATCAATTTCACATCACCTAAAAAACGTACATCCAACCTATTTAGAAAGAACAAAATAATCATAAAAATTGAATCTTGAATATTAGAATTTCAACAAAAAATAGTTATATAAAATGAATCATACCCAATCATCTTCACATTCAAGAAACCAACGACCTAGATTATTTGTAGACCAAGATATCTTTATTATAGCTCTTTTTTAACAATGACAATTTTTTTTTGAAGTCATTGCATAAAATAGATCAGAAAGAAAGAGAGAGAAAAATGTGTGTACTAGTATTAGAAAGAAGAAGAAAAAAATGGTATTTTGATTTGAAATATATATATATATATATATATATAGAAGGTATTCATTAAGGGTAGAGTTATCATTTTAGGTTTTTTTAACCGGTGTGGGCCTCGAAAATTACACCTGACATGCCTGAATTACGTCCCAATCACGCATTATGTCAGGTTGGGTTTGCGAGCTCTTTTATTTGAAAAATGGATAGTTAAAGTGTTTATTTGTGCATTATGAAAGTTGGAAGTTATACTTAAAATTTGAAATCAGGTTGGGCCAATTTATGTATTATGCCAATGCGGGAAACACATCCAAGATATGCGCGTCAAAGATAAAATTCATTTCAAGAAAATTCTTTCACCATCTCTTATTTATTTTTCAGCCATCACCCTCATCGGAGCTCCGACGAGTCAGCAAATCAATTTTCCCACTTCTCTCTCCCTTATTGTTGTTATCAGCAGTTCCCTCTCCTCCATCACACTATAATCAATCAGCTACCACACCTGAAATGCACCAGAAACAACTCTAAAAGTGCATTGTCTTTGTCTCTTCCGTGGAAGTAGCGACGTTGGAGAACAACCTTTTCCTTTTCTTGTTCTTAATCATCAAACCACCACTAACAGTCACCAAAATAGAGGTGGCAAAGTTAAACCCAACCCATTCAACCCACCCAACCCGTTGATGTTTGGACGAGTTAATGACCCTCCCATTTATTAGCTCAACCTAACTCAATTAAAATTAGGTTGATATTCAACCCGAATTGACTCGAGAGATATTTTGTCAAAATATTTTTAAAATATTTTTTAAAAAATTTGATATGTTTTATATAGTCAGATAAAGAAAAATATAATTTAATTAAGTATTAGAATATTGAAAAAGAACAAATAAAGTAAGTAAAACTTAGTAAAAGTTGGGTTGGGTTGGGTTGGGTTGGATCTTGACCTGCTCTATAACCCATTACTCAACTCGTTTTGACCCAATCCATTTTGATCCAAGAAAATTTGGATTGGATTGAGTCTTGACCGATTTATTGTCTTGACCCATTATAACCCACACAAATTTGATTCAACCCGCTCAATTATTACCCCTAGACCAAAATGACTCTTTCCTTGCCCTCCTTCTCTCGCTGATATATCACCAAGACCATCAGATTTTCATTTTCATTGCGAACATCTAATCAAACGAGAAGTTCACGCTCATGAACCAGATTTCAACAAGACCACCATTGGCTAGCCACTGCAAGATCCATCATGAACCGATAAAGCTTTATGCAGCTCCAAACTCCAACAACATCAGCCAATGAGATCCAACATCACTGGATCTCAAAATCATAACAGTTCCAAGCATATTTTTCCAATCCCAACGAACGGTCGATTATTTTTACTTTCATCATATTCTATATTATAATTTATTTTCATTATTTTTAAAATCTATGTGTATTTATTTTAATTAGTTGATAGCCACTAAGTGGTTCACTAATTCATGTCAGACCATTAGTGTATTACACATTTTTTCAGTAATATTCAAGTATTTTTTGGTTTAAAATTTAGATATTTAAAGTGTTTATTTGTGCACCAATAAAATTAAAGGTCAAAATTACACGTTGAAGCCAAGTTAATGGTCCAATTTATGTATTATGTCATAAACAAATGACACATGTCACTTTCTTTAACTATAATAATTACTAGGAAAAAGGCTCAAATATGGCATTGAACTTTGAGAAAAGGCTAATTTATGACATCCGTTAAAAGTTTTAATCATCTATGTCATTATCATTTGAGAAAAGGTTCACCTATGCTATTATTTTTTAACTCTGATTTTGTAAAATCACCCAGACAATTTTTAACACTTTTCAATTGGAGTTTCATATCAAACGTACTCTGTTTGCTCCTTCTTCCTGAAGAACACCAAAACCTCTAAACTTTCAACTTCTTCATGAAATCACCTCAAATTTTAACAATAGCGTCCCTCCGAGTTAGATACAAAAACACAATCTCTTTTGAGCTAATTTACAAGTTAATTCAACAAGACAAACTTAAATAATTTAAAACTTCAACATATTTTCTTCACAACTTCAAATCACTTGAAATTTTGAACATAGACTCAAAAAACACTAGAGAGCAAAGATCTTGTGCGGAAAACAACAATAAAAACATGAATCAAAGTAGATTTTCAAAATTTCGAAAATAATTTTTATTTTTTTGAAATATTTTTTTCTAGTATTTTTTGAGTTTGTACTCAAAATTTCAAGTGATTTGGAGTTATAAAATTTTTTTAACACTATTTAAAAAATGTTGAAGTTTTGAGATTTCTAAGAAAAATAATATTATTATACCACAAAAATTTATTTATTTTGGACGGAGGAAGTGCATCAAAATACTTTTTTCATTCTTTTTTAGTTGTCATATATACTAAAAATATTTATTCCAAAATAACTGTCAATTTAAAGAATCAAGAGAGAAATAACTATTTTTTTCAATTTTGTTATTATTATTATTAATTATTTTAGAATTATTTCTAATTAATTTTATTATAACAACTAATATAGAAAAATTGAATAGCAAAAATACAAAGTAATTAGTCCGCTCAACTAATATAGAAAAGATTTAATAGCAAAGAATACAGATTAATTAGTCCCCTCAACATATAATGACAAAGAAACTTTTACGGTTGTCTAACCCCACTCATAATTTACTTATTTTCAACTCATTGTGTCGTCATTTTCCCTAATTAAATTACACTTGTCCCACTATTCTCCTTCTTTACCTTACACTCTCTCTTCTGCATGGCTTTGGATGTCGCCATAGTTTCCCCTTATTTTCAGCGGCAGTCTTCAGGTCCCACTTTTACCGCACTTTATTCATTGTGCATATATACGCACAAACCTTACAACTCTTTTCTAAAGCCCCACAGAAACTTCCTTCTCAACCTAGCGCACGGTGCAGCAATGGATAAACTTTTTGCTTTTTCGCTTCTCTTTTTGTTCCTCCTTCCGGTTTTAGTTTCTTCAGAATGTACGTGTGATGAAGATTCGGAAGACCGGAATAAAACGGAAGCGTTTAAGTACAAATTGGTAGCCGTTGCTTCGATTCTAATAGCCGGAGGCATAGGCGTATCCATTCCAATTCTGGGCAAGATAATTCCAGCTTTTCATCCCGAAAACAATGTGTTTTTCTTAATTAAGGCTTTTGCTGCCGGGGTAATTCTGGCCACGGGATTTGTTCATATACTGCCGGATGCATTCGAGAGCTTATCTAGCCCTTGTCTTCCTGAAAATCCATGGGGAGATTTCCCGTTTGCTGGAGTTATAGCTATGATGTCCGCCATTGGGACGATGATGGTGGATTTATTGGCTACGAGCTTTTATAGGAAAGTGAATCTTACGAAGCAAAAGCCTGTGAATAGTGACGAAGAAAAAGAGGGCGGTCATGTACATGTGCATACACATTCAACTCATGGACATGCTCATGGCTCTGTTATGCTGTCGTCAGAGGGTTCGGAGGAATTGGATTTATCTCGTCGGAGAGTTATCTCACAGGTTTGTACGTCCGCTACAATCATCAAAGCCCTAATTAGTTTCTTTATGGGTATGGCATTCTTTTCAAAAAAAATTTTAAAATGATCTTGCACCTCAAGTCCCACAGCAAAACTAATTTTGTCCACCAAACGTAGGACAAATGAAAAAAACAAAATCACCCTAGTATTTTTGTATTGTTGTCCCACCAACATTCAAGACCTCATGGTCAGGACTAATGGGAAAAGTCACTCTAATTTTTGTCACATTGTGAACCGCATAGTTTTTAACCACTTTTATTGATGATCACTAGATCACTTTGTCATTAGTTTGGTTAAGAGTCGATTCAATTTTTTAAAAAAGTAAAAGTGAATGTGGATAAAATTAGAATATTTTTCTTTAATTTTGAGATACAAAACAATTTTTGTGGGATATGTGAATGTACTTTTGGGTTTTTCTTGATATATATATGACTGAGGTCATGAAATATGTTTTAAATTTTTTTTAAAACTTATTACCAAAACTTAGATTAATAGTAGAAAGTAAACATAATACATCATAATTAAATCATATACGGTACTTTTTTGATATTCATGATGAAGGGTGTACATTTTGAATTAATTGAAAATTAAATATGTTTAGTCATAAATTAAAGATACTAATATTAGAATTTGTCAATATTTAAGGGACTAAATGCAAATTTCCCTATATGTATTATTGAATCAGACAAATTGAAAGTGGAGATAAACTTTACAAGTTGTCCGAAACGAATATGTAATTCAAGCGGCAAAAGCTGGATTCTCATCATCAATTAATTTTTATGGAAAAGAGAAAGATATTTTACTTAATTTTTGCTTTTGAAACTGAAATTTGCTAATTGTTTATTGATGTTAAACAGGTATTGGAATTGGGAATTTTGTTGCATTCAGTAATAATTGGTGTATCTTTGGGTGCCTCAGAATCTCCCAAGACAATTAAGCCCCTTGTAGCTGCATTAACCTTCCATCAACTCTTTGAAGGCATGGGTTTAGGTGGATGCATCTCTGAGGTATACTATCTTAATTAATACCCTGTTTACTTAGAGGTGGTTTGATGTGAGAGATAAAAATAAATAGTGATGAGATAAAAAAAATAGTGAAAGGATAAGATTTTAGTTTCTTGTTTGGTTGCATAGTTTGGGATAATTTATCTCACCATTTATACCATAGTGATGAGATAAGTTATCCCATATTCATGGTGGGGTAAGTTATTGCAGGATAACTAATCCTGGGATAAGTTGTTCCCAACCAAACGACCCCTTAAGTCTTTGAGACATTAAAAATATTTTTTCCCTTTATTAAAAGAGATACTAAGTATTACTCCGTCCGCTCCTTTTTAGCTGTCATGATGTTCATTTTTAGAAATCAAACTACATAAATTTTGACTAAGATTTTAAAATGTATTTTTTCAAAAAGTTGTAGTCAATAATATTTTTCTTATAGTTTTTAAAAATCTAAATTTTTATTTTAAAATATCAAATTAATTTAAATTTAAAAATTAGTCAAATTAATTTTTGAAAAGTATAAAGAGAGAGTACTTATTTTCAATAATTTGAAATGTTTGATCAAGTATATAGGAAAAAATATACTAGTGGTTTTGAGTTGGGGTGTTTTAAAAAGGTGAAAAAATTTAATTTTCAATAGTCATATAGGAGTTGTTATTTTACAAAAAATTATTTCTTCTATAAATAAACGGTGAAACGAGTATATTAACTTTTTTATTGCATAAACAGGCAAGATTCACGGTTATAAAAACAGCATTAATGGCAATTTTCTTCTCTTTGACAACACCTATTGGAATTGGAATTGGGTTTGGAATATCAAGAGTGTATAGTGAGACGAGTACAACTGCACTCATAGTTGAGGGCATTTTCAATTCTGCTGCTGCTGGAATTTTGATTTACATGGCCTTAGTGGATCTCCTTGCAGCTGATTTTATGAGCACCAGAATGCAAGATAGTCCTAAACTTTTGATTGGAGCTAATGTATTTCTTCTTCTTGGGGCTGCTTGTATGTCACTTTTGGCTAAATGGGCCTAAAATTAAATTCTAACTGGGAATTAATATCGTTAGAGTTAGACCATAGAAAATAAACAAGATTTTGTTTTTGTTTTCTATACTTTTCTTTGCTTCTTTATTTTTACTCTTTTAAAGAATGTTGGAATTACTTAGACCAGTTGAAATTTCGCAAGATCTTGATCCTGCTCTTCAGAGAATATTCAATTCTCTGTTTTTATTGGTTTTATTGGTTACTGCTCCAGGGTATTAAATAAGATAGTACAAAAATAAATATATCTTATAAATTGAATATAAAACTATTAAAAAAAACTATAAATAGCCTATAAAATTAATTCTAAATAAAATACTCGGTAGAATGACAACACGGAAAACCTCCACTAAAGTTGAAAAAGAAAAAGTTAATGTCATTTTCTCTTTTCTACAGCGTCATTTAATTCGTTATGATTATCCAAGATATCATACTAAAGGGATGATTATGATATTCGAAGCATAAAAGAGGGCGAGTCCTATCACTCAACAAAATGCAAAACACACATAAATCATAAATCGAAAGAACCTATTGAACGGTTGGGAACAGTAAACACTCACTACTAAAAAAACTGTCAAAAAATGACGGAAAAAAATGATGGACTGCGTCGCTATTTTTCGAAAAAGCGATGGAAAAGCGACGCAGTCAGTTCCGTCACTTTTTTGCTCGTCGCTTTTTCAATAGCGACGGACAACATGGCAAAATATCAACGGTCAACGTAGTTTTTTTTTTAAAAACAATATGCACAAAAGCGACGGACTGCAACGGATAGAGTCGCTATAATTTTTTAAAAAATAAAAAGCGACGGACAAAGTGACCCTGTCCATCGCTTTTCTAGAATTAATTTTTAAAAAAAATCCAGAAAAGCGATGGACAAGGTCACTTTGTCCGTCGCTTTTCTGAATTTTTTTTAAAAAATAATAAAAAAACGACGAACTTGGGGACATTGTCCGTCGCTTTTCTGGTAATTTTGTAAAAAAATTGCAAGAAAGCGACGGACAAAGG
>JBCEWC010007801.1:0-20879 GCA_038996855.1 Solanum aculeatissimum | reverse complement strand
TAGGATTCTATATACTATTGTTATTCCTATTCCTATTCTAAGTAGGATTGTATTTACCTATTCCTATTCTAACAACATCAATGCTTCGTCCAGTTCTACAAGTATAAATCTCTTTTCTATGGCTTTTGGGAATAATTGACTTCTATAAAAAAAATTATAATAGCACATCAATTATAGATTAACACTGTATCAATTGTAATATGCTTTTTACAAGAGAAGATGTGTAACATATACAAGTCTGTTGGATCAAAACAGAAGGATGATAAAGCATACCTTATAGCGGGAAGGCAGACTTCGCATAAGCTTCACACGCAAGCATAATCCGATAACAGTGGCCATGCTGCAATGTTCAACGGTAGGCGTGAATGTGACCCTGAATCAAAGAACTTCCTCTTCTTAGACAACACGAAAATGCCACTTACGAGGAATCAAAACAGAAACATATGAAACAGATTTGTTTCTCACCTTACATGGCTTTTTTTGTCATCTACCTCAACGGCATCTTCTGTTATAACTTTCAGCTCTTCCAGAGAATAGGGATGCTCTGGATCTTTTATATCTCTAATATGGTGTAAGAATGTTAAGGAATGAATGAATTTTCATTGCTATGAAGATTCCCTGACAAATCAAACTTTATAGTTCTCTTGGAAATGATACAATGTTGACCCAAACATGCAGGAAAATAGTTAGAAGGAATCCTATAAAACACACAGTCAAATGTATTGTACACATGTTACTCACTGTATAACACTGGCATTTCTGAAGCAAGGGGAAAATGTGAAACTATGTAAAGGATCATCAAGCAGAGTAAAGTGAGATTGCAACTATGTGTAATGAATTGGTTAGACTGACCCATAATTTAATTGAATAGGAAGTATACAGAGATAGTCAGCTCCTAATATATGCTACCATTTGCTAGGAATAACAAACCACTGTTCACTTTGATTTACCTTGGCTGAAATTCGAAAATTTTTAAACAAATGCTAAAGGTGCAAATAACGCATGCCCTACCCGCCCAGAAAAAAATCAAGATAAAGCAAATAAAGACAAGAAAACGTGGCTGAAAAATCCCCATGTTTCTACAGAAAATGGAGCATAGTCGCTGATATGTACACTTACCCACCCACCCATCCCCTCTTTCTGCAAAGTAACCAGAACTCGATATGCCTACTTTACTCCAACCTCAATCTTTGGGCTTTAGCCAAAATAACAGTGACAAAAAAATAAACAATCTTATTATACCAGAAAGGAGAAAGCTAATAAACATATTTCGTGCACTAAAGTACAAAAAGCTTATTCACTTTATCTTTCACATTGAACTACATGGCACATAAATAAATATCACAAACAACTGGTATAAAGGAATTAACTCTAGATAGCAAATTTAAATACCTCCTCTAGGGTTTTTCCAATGCAATATGTTAACACTGCTCAGAGACTTAATGTGCTGGTTTTGTATGGCTCATACGTACTGCCCCATTTTAATCTAAATGACTGAGCATAAAGCTATCACAAATTCTGAAGTGGATGAGTTCTAACCTCATTATATTCCCTTAACATATATAGATTAATTTCAAGACTGAAATAACAAATTAAGAACAACATCCAATTTCAATCATCATTAACACAAGGATTATATGATGAAATCATTCAGAAGGATATCAAAAACTTCTAGCTGGTCGATAGGTTCAGCTGCATATTCATCCAGAACAGTTGGTGCACCCCTATTTCGCCTCTGCTTCTTTTCATACACAACGGGGTTGGCATTTATTAATTCAGAAACCATTTTCAGTGCTGGCTTGTATAAGATTCACCCTCCGGTACTGATCTCTGTAAAGAAGTATACCTAAAGCCAAATTCTGAGCTCAATATGTAAATAAATAAAGCTCAAACTTGTTTTTCTTGGTCATCAGCTAAAAAATGCATCTTTTTTTCTTTCACAAAAATAAAATCAAAACATACCCTTTCCACCATTATCAAAACTGAAGCAAACAACTAATTAACAGATGTCCAGTTGCCCCCACCCCACCACCCCAACCCCACAAAAAAACAAGAAATAGTTATCTAAATCTAAACGCATGTTAATAAGAGACATACCTTACATAAACTAAAACAAGACAATTACACTACACCCACATGAATAAGCATACAAAATCACAATTTTTCACAGGGGGTCAGTGGAATTTTTCAAGAAATAATTATAGGCACAAGGGGTCAAATTAAAAATCACAACTTTCAAGAAATTACATATATTTTTACTTACGAGCTCAAATTCGAATCTGAAAAAAACAATACCTGGTGGTGGGAGAGAATTAGAATGAACTTAGCCTAGGAAAAGACGGTGGAAGAAAGAGGATGTTGGCGGAAGTATTACAATAATTTTACTTTCTCTGATGCTAAATAAATTCAAATTGTGGACTAATTTTTAAAAATGTTCTTTCTATGTATAGATTTTTTCTTTATATTTTTTTGTGTTTGTTATAAAATGGACTTTCAAATAAATATGTTATATATTGCAATATAAATAGGAATGTGCAAAAATTGAACTGATCAATAAATTAAATTGATAAAAATATTATTGTTTATTGTTATTGGGTTACTAGGTTATTGGGATTTTAGTGGTTTTTGAAAAAAAAATTATTGGATTATCGGTGATAAACCAATAAGATTATAGTAATTTACTATTTTACCCCTTCATAAATATTAAATATTAGTAATTTAATAATAATAGGACACTATCGTAGTACTTTACATATTTTAATCTTTACAATACTTAAAGTGATTAGTTACCCACTTTAATATTTTAGTTTGTAATTAACTAATTATAGCTTTTGCAAGTTTGTAAGTATAGTCTTCGTACTCCATTTGTTTTTATTAATGCAATTCTCATTAAAATTTTTATCGGGTAAATCGAAAATCGAACCATTAAGGACTTAAAACTGCTAAATCAAAAATCGATAAAAATTATTTTATTGGTTTAGCATATTTAAAAACCAAAATCCGATAAATCGAACCGATCAATACATACCCTAAATACAAATGTGCACACAATATATTTTGTGGCAACATATATACACACACAATATACATTATGTGTAAGAGATTTACAGTCATTTTGATTTGTGTTTAAATTTAATCATCCATTTAGTATACTTAGTGTTCAAAGTATATACATGGCAATGAGATTTCATTAACGACCAAGTATACACAAATATAAATATCCCCTCGCCCACCCCACCCTTTCTTACAACAAGATGTGAAGAAAAAGAACAAAAGAGGGAATAAGAAATACTACACTATCTTCTCTTTTATATTCCTCTTTACTTTTAATATATTGTCATCATTTCATAACACGTTATCAGCACAAAGCTCCAACCTCCTGTGAATAAATTAAACTTTTATCTCAGTGTGTATACAAAATGGTCACATGTGTGCTTACTATCAACCCACATTGTGACGTTTGTGAGGTTACTAGCTCAAATAATAAAATTACAAGCATAATTTTCAGATTATGCAATTAAAACTATTCGTCTCAATAAAGCCAGTGAATTTGCATCCCAAGCTTTAAATGATTATTGTACATCAACTGGGATAACAATTGAACATTCGATTGTTCATATTCATACTCAAAATGGTCTAGCGTAATTATTGATTAAACACTTTCAATTAGTTGCTAGAGCAATACTTATGAGAACAAAACTTCTCACTTCATTATGGGGTCATATCATTTTGCATGCAGCAAATCTTGTATGTATTAGACCCAAGAGTTATCATAAAGTCTTCTTATTACAATTGGCTTTTGATCAGGAGCTGAACATTTTTCATCTTAAAATGTTTAAATGTGTGGTATATATTTCAATTGCTCCACCATAACACACAAAGATGGGTCCCCAAAGAAGATTGAGAATATATGTTGGGTATGAGTATTCTTCTATTATAAAATATTTGAAACTTATGACCGAAGATTCATTCACAACAAGATTTGCTAATTTTCATTTTGATGAATCAGTATACCCAATATTAGAGGGGAGAAGATAAGTAGCTGAGAAAAGAGATAGATCGAAATGTGTTGTCATTATCACATTTAAATCCTTAAACAAATAAATGTGAACAGGAAGTTCAAAAGATAATTCATTTGTTAATTATTGCAAATCAACTGCTAGATGTATTCACTGACCTATCAAGAGTTACTAAATCTTATATTTCAACTGATAATGCTTCAATTTGAGTTGATGTCCCAATAAAATAATTAATTAATGCAAATGATTTCAAATCACGCTTAAAATGTGATAGATCAATTGGTTTCAAAGTTAAAAATTCTTGAAAAAAGAAAGGAGCAAATAATCAAAATGGGCATAATATGAAAGAACTTGCTCAAGAAGACAAGGAGACATAATAATTGATGAAACCTTAAAAAAAAATCCAAGCGCCTAAAAATAATGAAGAGATCTTAGTAAGTTATGTCTCATAAAAAAAAACATGAAATCGAAATAATACAATTGTCGATAATATTTTTGCTTATAATGTTGTTGTTGAAATAATACAACAAAATGAGGATCTTGAACCAAAATTTGTCAAGGAATGTAGACAAAGAAATGATTGGCCAAAATGAAAAATGTTATTCAAGTCGAATTAGCTTCGCTTGAGAAATGCAAAGTTTTCGGATCGATAGTCTGAAGGTATAAATCTAGTAGGGTACAAATGAATTTTTGTGAGAAAATCAAGTCGTAAGATATAAAGCACGAATTGTGGTACATGAATTTTCGCCAAAGACCTGACATTGATTATATGGAGACATATTCTCCTGTGGTGAATGCAATCACCTTTAAATATTTTATAAATCTGACAGTTCATAAAAAACTTGACACACATATGATGGATGTCGCTACAACTTATTTATATGGCTTACTAGACAACGACATATTTATGAGAATTCCAGAAGAATTCAAAATGCCTGAAATATATAAAGATTCTCGGGAAACATGTTCAATAAAAATTCAAAAATCTTTATACGAATTGAAGCAATCAGGATGCATATGGTATAATCGCCTTAGCGAATACCTATTGCAAGAACGGTACAAGAATGATCCAATTTGTCCTTGTGTATTTATTAAAAGGTTTGAATCAGAATTTACTATAATAGTTGTATATGTTGATGACTTGAATATCACTGAAATTCGTGAAGAGCTTTTAAAGGGTATAAAGTATTTGAAAAAGAAATTTAAAATGAAAGATCTTGAAAAGATTAAATTTTGTCTTGATCTACAAATTGAGCATTGTACAAATGGTATATATATTCATCAATCAACATACATAGAAATTTTTTTGAAGAGGTTTTACATGGGTAAAACACATCTATTAAGTATGTCATGACCAAATATCGGATCGCAACTAAAGACGAATAAAATAAAGCAAAAAAACTCATTTAACGTAGGAAATCTCTCAAAACCTGAAGTTATGAGTACAAGAGTATCTAAATAGTACAAAAGGTAAATACAACTGTCTCAAAAAAATCTGATACATAGTCTGAGAGAAAAGAAATAAAAGAGGACCCACAGATTCACGACAACTCGAAGTCTAAGCCTCACCATTGAGATCTAGATAGTATTGAAAATGCTCTGATGGAATGATCAACTACTTTATCTTGAACCCTGTGCACGCTCTGTACTATAGCTAGTCTTCACCGATATGAAGTGTGTTGACTTGGTCAAACGATCAACGATCACCCACACTGAATCAAACTTGTCCAAGGCCATAGAGAAACCTGTGACAAAATCCGTAGTCACTCTCTCCCACTTTCACTTGGGAATGAGCATCCTTTGCATCGATCCACCGAGCTTTTGATGCTCATATTTCACCTATTGGCAATTCAAACACTTGGCCACAAACTCAGTTATGTCTCTCTTCATGCCAAACCACTAATAATGTTATTTAAGATCATAATACATCTTAACTACATCCGAATGGATGAAATATCTAGCATAATGGGCCTCCTCTAATATTAATCTCACCCAATCCCCAACTTTAGGCACACAAACTCTACCATTAACTCTCAATACACCATCAGAATTAATAATAGCTACTTTGGCTTCACCTCTCAACACTTTATCACGAATCATGCATAATCTGGTGTCCTTGAACTAATGAGCACATATCTGATCAAGCAAAGAAGATCTAGCCTTAACAAATGCCAAAATACTCCGAGGAGGAGAAATGTCCAAACAAACCATCTGTCTAGCAAGTGACTAAACCTCTAGAGCTAAGGACCTCTCCTCAGCCCTCAAGAATGACAAACTCCCCATATTAGTAGCCTTCCGGCTCAAAGTATTTGCCACCACATTGGCCTTCCCGAGGTGATAGAGAATAGAGATATCATAGTCCTTAAGCAACTTCAAACACCTATGTTGTCTCATGTTCAGATTAGGCTGAGAAAAGATATATTTGAGACTTCGGTGATCGGTAAATATCTCATAATGCACCCCATATAAATAATGTCACCACAACTTCAACGCAGATACAACTGCAACCAACTCTAAGTCACGAGTAGGGTAGTTTCTCTCATATACCTTCAACTATCTAGAAGAATAGACTATCATCTTCCCTCTTCGTATCAATACACCATCCAAATCCATACCAGGAGTGTCACAATATACCACAAATGGAACTCCTTTTTTGGGTAAAGTAAGAATAGGGGTTGAAGTCAACAAATCCTTGAGCTTTTGGAAGCTCATCTCACAATCATCCCGACCACTGAAATGTCACAACCTTCTAAGTCAATCTAGCTGCTATAGATGAAAAATCCTGAACAAAACGTCGATAATACCCTGCTAACCCAATGAAACTCCAAATCTCAATCACAGAAGTAGGTTTGGCCCACTCACGAACAGTTGCCACTTAGATCGGATCAACCATAATACCCTCTTTGGATACAACATACCCAAGAAAAGTAGCGAACTCAAGCCAAAACTCACACCTTGAGAACTTTGCATACAACTTCTCATCCCTCAATCTTTGAAGTACGGTCCTCAAGGGTTGAACATGATCGGTCTAGCTCTTGGAATAAATCAAAATATCATCTATGAAACAATCACAAAGATGTCTAAATAGGGCTTGAACACTCGGTTCATCAACTCCATAAAAGCAGCTCGTTCATTAGTCAACCCAAATGACATAATCACAAACTCATAATGCCCATAACGAATCCTAAAAGTTATCTTCACGATATCAGACTCCCGAACTCTCAATTGATGATAGACAGACCTCAAATCAACCTTGGAGAATACCGAGACACCCTGCAACTGGTCAAAAAGATCATCAATGCGAGGTAAATGATACTTATTCTTGATGGTCGCTTTGTTCAACTGGCGATAATCAATACACATGTGCATAGTATCATTCTTTTTCTTCACAAACAAGACAAGATCACCCTAGAGAGACACTCGGACGAATAAATTCCTTTTTCAACAAACCTTCTAATTGTTCCTTTAACTCTTCCAATTCAGTTGGAGTCATACGATAAAGAGGAATATATATGGGCTTATTGTCCGATTCCATATAAATAGCAAAGTCAATATCACAATCCGGAGGGACACCTGCCAAATTAGTCAAAAATATATCCATAAACTCTAGCAACTCTGGTGTACTCCAAAGATAGGGATTCTCAATAAATAGTCCGAACATGAGCCAAATAAGCTAGGCATCCTTTCTCCATCATTCGACAAAGCATACATATATGAAATGACACCCTTAGGATAAGAGCTAGATGCTCCAGTCCATACCAACTGAGGCACGTCTGGGCAAGACAGGTTCACTGTCTTCGCATGGTAATCAAGAATAGCATGATAAGGTGACAATTAGTCCATACCTAATATCACATCAAAGTCTACCATATTCAATAATATCAGGTCAGCAATAATATCTCTCCCCATAAAGGTCACAACACAACCCTAATATACTCGATTTACCACTAAAGATTCACCTATTGAGGTGAAAACATAAATAGGCTCGACAAGTGGCTCACATATAATATCAATATCAGAGGCAAAACAAACTGACACATATGAGTAAGTAGAGTCCGGATCAAATAATACTGAAGCTGAACGATGGCACACTAGAATCATACATGTGATGACCGCATATGACGCCTCTGTCTCTGCTCTATCTAGGATCGCGTAACAAACTTTACGCCCACCACTAGTTTGTGAGCCTCCACGGGCTCCACCTCTCCTTGTACCACGACCTCCTCTAGCTCTACCCCTCATGCCCTGAGAGGTGTCTCTAGCTGCTACCTGAGGTCCTGAAGTCTGAGCTAGAAATGCATGACGAGGACAACGGTTGACGTAGTGCCCAATCTCAACACAAACATGACAAGCCCTGGGGTTTTGCCCCTGAGATGACTTTGCCGAAGGACCACCACGCCTGGTTGAATCAAGAGAACCATCCTGACCTATATGAGTAGGCATAAACCTGTCATCACCGTCAGATGCTGGAAGAGTTGCCTGAACTGCCCAACCCTGATGGCCCTTTCTCTAAAATTCTAGGCGGGGGTACACTAAACTGACCATGGACCATGCTGATGGGGTTTCTTTCTGTCACCATGTCTCTCATGCCTGATGCGCTCTATCATACAAGCATAATCCACAATACTCTAAAAGGTGCCTCCAGCCAATACCAATGAAGTTGTAGCCTCCTACAATTAACCTGTCAACCCCTTAATAAACCGTTGAACCTTCTCGAACTCAGTAGGAATGCTGGACAAGACATATCGAGATAATGTATGAAATCTAGCCTCATAATCTAAAACTGACATAGAACCTTGTCGAAGTCTATCAAACTCATCTCGGTGACTATTTCGGAGGCTATATGGTATAAACCTCTCCAAGAACATCTCTGTGAACTGTACCCATGTCATAGATGGAGATCCGACAAATCGACGAGCTATCACTGACCTCCACCACTTCTTGGCAAGGCCGGTGAACTGGTATGAAGTGTAGCAACCCCATGCGACTCAAGAATGACCAAATTACACAGTCAGTTCTGACACTCAAATAAGAAATCATTAGCTCTATCACCAGGTGTACTATTAAATTTTGGGAGAGCCAATCTAACAAATTGCTCAAAATTTTTCTACTCCGTGGTAGATATAGTTGGGCTAGCTGAAGATGATAACACCGTAAATAAGGGTGATACAATAGATGGAGCAGTAGCCAAACTTTGAAACTGAGAACCCAAACTCGACCTAGATGTCTGAGGTGGAACCATAACAGTCATAGAAGAATCTAATGGAACTAAAGAAGGACCAACATGAATCATGGTTGGCTCAGTGAGGGCTATAGAAGGTCCAATCGGTGTTGTAGAAATTGATATATCCAAAGTAGCTGGGACAGATGGTGCTCCATCCAATCTAGTCAATATCCGCAATAGTAGCTCCTGAACTGAGGGTGTAGGAGTTGAAGTTGAGTGCAGTGGAATAGTATTAGTAGGCCTTTCTAGTTCAACAACAGGCTCTGGAGAAGTTGACTGAGCCTGCCTCCTGGGTGGAGTTGCCCCTCTAGCAAGTCCTTGAACCCTGGCCCTATCCTAAACTTTGTCTCGTCCTCGAGTGGGAGCCACATCAATTGCCTTGGGCTCTAGCACTAATCGATGAGATCTGGTAGACGACATTTACGCAGAAGGAGTAGATTAGAAAATTTCAAAGTGGGTAATATAAAGAAATGCACGAATAGATGCAAGAAGTGAAAGTCTTTCCTAATAAGTATCTTGTAGCCTCCCAAGGATAGGTGTGAACGTCTACACACCGATTCGCGAGACTCTACTTGACACCCTACGAACCTAGAGCTCTGATACTAAACTTGTCACGACCAAAAATTGGATCGCAACTAAATATGAATAAAATAAAGTGGAAACAACTCATTTAACACAAGAAAATCTCCCAAAACCTAGAGTCATGAGTACAAGAGAATCTAAATAGAACGAAAGGTAAATACAATTGTCTCAAAAAATCTGATACATAGTCTGAGAGAAAATAAATAAAAGAGGACCCACAGATCCATGACAACTCGAAGTCTGAGCCTAACCGCTGAGATCTAGATAGTATTAAAAATACTCTGATGAAATGATCAACTATTCTATCCTGAACCCTGTGCATGCTTTGCAGGGAGGAAATAAAATAGAAGTGACTACACCGAAATGTACCCAATAGGTTCAACCGACTGGATAAGAAAAATAGAACAAGTAATGTAATAACGAAGGATATATATATATATATATTACACACACACACACATACATTATGATGAATTAAAATGTCCTCAATAACTCATAATGCCATATATCCAAATATAAACATGATGCACAACTCATCAATCCAAATGCTAAGTGTGTCCCAGCCTTGCCACCTGCACAACTCCTTCGTTATTACATTACTTATTCTATATTTCTTACCCAGTCGATTGAACCTATAGGGTATATTTCGGTGTAGTCACTCCTACTTTGTTTCCTCCCTGCAGAGCGTGCACAGGGTTCAGGATAGAATAGTTGATCATTCCATCATATCATTTTCGATACTATCCAGATGTCAGCGGTTAGGCTCAGACTTCGAGTTGTCGTGGATCTGTGGGTTCTCTTTTATTTCTTTTCTCTCAGACTACGAATCAGATTTTTTGAGACAATTGTATTTACCTTTCGTACTATTTAGATATTCTTGTACTCATGACTCCAGGTTTTGGGAGATTTTTTATGTTAAATGAGTTGTTTTCACTTTATTTTATTCGTCCTTAGTTGCGATCCGTCTTTTATTGACTAATTCTTAATTTTTTTTATATTTTAATTTTTCGTAAATCCTTTTTTACTTTAACAAACTTAAAAATAGAAGTCCTATTTTTAAATTAAATAAGAAGAAAGTTTTATTTTAAATGCATACCATGCACACAGAATAATCTCAACATAACTTATCCCATAATTACTATTCCTAACATAACTTATCCATCATAACTTGTATTCAAACCAAACGACCCTAAATCAAGAAAAAAAGTTTGGTGGACTACCTACTACTCATTCGAAAACAATGAATTTTACCCAATATATCTATAATTATAATCTTATAGAGATTAGTCACACAAAGAGTGCTTACCTATGGTGGAATGGAAGAATTGAAGAGGATTGCACCTTAAAGAGATTGGATAGAGTATTGGGTAATCAGGAATTCTTACAAGCATTATCAAATACTGCAATGCACCATCTAATCAGACAAGGTTCAGATCACTCACCTTTACACGTTATGTGTAAAAAAGGTCAAGAAGATGTGATGAATCCATTCAAGTTCTTAAACTTCTGGACTAAGCATAAAAGGTTCAAAGATGTGGTGCAACAACACTAGTCCATAGAAGTTCAAGACATCCATTTTTACGTGATTCAACAGAATATAAAAATACTAAAACAAATCCTCTCAAAATGGAGCAAGAAAATCTATGAAAACATATTTATTAAGATAGTCATATTAGAGGATATTACTTAGATGAAGGAGCATCAAAAGGAGGTTAATCCCACGAAAGCTAGCAGAGAGGATCTAGCTCGAGTAGAGAAAGAGTTAATAAAGTATCATCAAGTAGAAGAAGAATATTGAAAGCAGAATGCAGGGATGCAATAGTTTAAAGATGGAGATATAAACATCAAAGTCATTCACTCCTATGTGAAGAAAAAAGAAGATGATTGATATTAGAAGAGATTCATATGGATCAAGGAAATGTAATTCATTTCAATCATCAGATTAGTGAGCAAGCTGTCAAAATTTTCAAAGTGCAAATTAGGAAAAGGAACAAATGTGAGGACTATATGATGACTGAAGTTATCCCTAGAATCATCCCTGATGCATAAAATAAAGAGATAGTAAATGCCCCAACGATGAAGAAAGTAAAGGATGCAATGTTTAACTTGAATAAAAATAGTGTTGGAGGTTCGAATGATTTCTCAAGAGCTTTCTTTCAATTACATTGGGAGATAGTTAAAGAATACATATAGTGAATGGTAACTATTTTTTTCTGTGGATATAAAATCCCTAAATATGTCTCACATACTAATGTAGTTTTAATCTCCAAAGACAAATGCATTCGAAACACAGATAAATCACAAATTTCTTCTGTCAGAATAAGGACAAAAGAGATTAAAATACATGCAAAATAAAAAAAACTAAATATGACCATGATAGGAAAAGGGCAGTGCACATATTTACAAAAGAGTTTACCCTCTTCAAGGAAAGCTCTACATCGGCCCTAACATTTTGGCTAATATATATTAACACACATAAATCTTCACAAAAGACCTAGGGTACAACATCATTTATAACATTAAAGCATGGAAGTTAGCACGGTTCGAAGCAGAAGTTGACAAAAAGCTCAAATTCAGTTGAAATATAAAAAAGAGATGTCAAAATCTGAGATACCAAGGAGTGAACAAAAGGGGGGCATACCTATGGTTGCACTGCAAACTTCTGACAGATACCACCATGAAATTCACAATTAAGTGGACAATACTTTATCTCCTAAACAAGAAATGTAGCTGGTCAGAATATGGAGAGGGATTGAAAATAGCAGAATGATGGAGACATTCTTACCTTTCATAAGTAATGCTCTTATGCGTGAGCGGCAGACAAGAAGAACATGAGGGAACAAGGTGAAAACAGATCTACAAAAACAAACGACCAAAAGTAAGATTTCGACGACTGCCAGAAGGGATTATTTTGGAAACAAGGTTGGAAAAGGAAAGATCGAAAGAGGCAAAAAATGTTGGAGTTACTTTTCTAAATATAAAGATAGGGTTTCAGATGAACTAGATTCTCTTTTGTTATGCTCTTACACTCTGCTTATGTATAGTGTTTTGGGCCTTTGGCTAGCCCATTATGAATTAAGAATAAAAGGGCACCAAAATTGACTAAATAAAAGAAGATATTTTTTATTTTTTCATATTTTTTTTCAAATTTAATTGGTCATGTGACCATTTTATTCATTAAATGAAAAGAAGCCAAATACATCAATCTAGTTGGCCCTAAAATCGGCCCAGTACCTAAAGTAGAAGAGTCTAGTACTCTTCCTTGTCTTAAGATAATTAATCTTTCCAAATTCCTATCTCTGTCCGACATAGCTTTCAAAGTATTCTTTTCCTTATCTATTGATTTTTTCTTCCTACACATGATACTTCCTTGGTTGAGCTTGCAGTTTTTCTCCTTTCTCTTGTAGGTGTCATACCATCTATCTACTTCGAAATGTCCCAATTTGTATCTCCTGCTAACTCGTGGTATGACGTCTCTTCTTGAAATATGTACTGTTTTCATTGCTTGTGGGTACTGAAATTCTACTTCTTCCATAGCCCAAATCCTCACTGATTTTGAGCTCTTCTTCTTATCCCGTGTTGTGTGCTGGTAAGTGGTAATTTTGCGCACTTTTTCCTGTATCGTCTTCTTTCTTGTGTGCTTATGTACCTCTTTGCCTCACAGTTGACCTGACAACTAGTTCCACCTTGATCTTCTTTGTTACAAGCAACAATAGCTACAACAGGTCCATTTACCTTTTGGGAAAGTTCTTGACAACCTAGCCTTGTAATCTTATCTTCAAATTGCACAGCTGTATAACTTGTTTTTCTTTTAATGTGTGATCATTTTGTGCCTTGCTGTAGAGATGATGTAAATATTTGCTGCTGAGTCATCTGCATTTTTTAATCCTCCCTGCCAGTATTGTTTATCTTTCTTGTTCTAACTCAAATGTATGGTATCTCTGTTTTGTCTAGATTAATTAGACCTTTTATTGCACTTGGTAGTTCAGCGCAACTATGATACTCTTTGATTATCTGTGATTCAATAGTCTCATTTGCCAAAGCATCTGCAACTCCATTTCCTTCCCTAAAGATATGTGTGATGTTGACCTGCATTTGTGCTATCAGTTTCCTTATCTCTTCAATCTTCTCGATTAATTCCCATGGTATCCTCCACTGCTGTAAAATCATTTTTGTGAGCACTAATGAATCTGTTTCCAAATCAAATTCCCTGTAATGTTTAGTGTTGTAGTATGTAAGAGCCTCCCTTATTGCTATTGTTTCAACTTCCATATTTGTGATCTATCATATTCCTTGGGACTTTGTATAAAGTAAATTGCCTTCAGAATCCCTAATACAGAAGGCAAATGTACTATATCCAGGATTACCTCTACTAGCTCCATCTGTGTTGCATTTTAATCTATGCTCATCAGGTTTTTTCCACCAGACCTTGAGATAGTGTAGTTTTGGCTTGTACTCTTGCATCTGAGTGAGTAATTGACCCCAAGTTGCCTTTCTTAACTTAATCCATGGGTATTCTCTCTTCACCATCTTCCTTAATAGATCCTCTGCCTGATATATCATCTGTTGCAATGAGGTATATCCACCATGCTTGACGTTGTTTCTCCTTTTCCATAAAGTCCATGGTATGACTGTTGGGATTGCTCTGTATATAAGCTTAATCTTTGAATTTCCTTCCCAGGTCCACCATGTAGTGATAAGTTGTTGTAGGTGCATCCCTTCCACGTTGATACCTGCAAAATGAGCAAAATGCCTCCATAGCCTTTTAGCTATAGGGGTTGTTAGAAAAACATGTGTCATAGTCTCCACCTCTTTTTCTTCACAGCACCAACACCTTGACACTAGGTGAATGTGCATTCTTTTTAGATTATCATCGGTAGGAATTCTTCTCTTCCATAGCCTCCATAGAAAAAAAATATTTTTATAGGCATTGTCTTTCCCCATATGAAATCATAATCCCTTCTATTGTTTTTCTTCTGTCTCACAAGCTCCCATGCAGACTTCACTATGAATCTCCCTTGCTTACATCCCATCCACCACGAAACATCCACTGCAAATTCATCCTTAGGAGGCTTTATGCTTGTAATTATGTGATTAACCATTTCTTCTGATAGAGTATTTTCTAATCTCTCCCTGTCCCATTCCCCTTGCTTAAAAAAATCTTGTACTTCAATTTCATCCTCCTGAGCATTACTCCTTCTGTATAATACAATGCCCCTTGTTGAGTCCAGTTATCAAACCAAAAACTAGAGTTACCACTCTTTAACTGCCACCATATTTCATGTTCCACCTCCGCCCTTATTTCTGTCATTTTTCTCCATACATGTGATGTACCTTGTCCTTTAGCTAGTACTGGATGTATTTTCTTGCAATACTTGTTCCACAAAAATCTTCCCCATAAAGATGTTGTACTTGTTCTAAACCTCCACTAGAGCTTTGCAAACAGAGCTTTAGAAACATCATGTAATGATCTGAAATCCAATCCTCCTTCCTCTCTTGGATAACTCATGCTCTCCCATGCTACCCAATGTTTATTCCTTGCTCCTGTACTGTTTCCCCAAAAGAATTTTGCAAAAAATTTATGCAAATCCTCTATTACCCCTTTTGGTGGATTCATTGCTGATAATAAATATACAGGCATGGTTTGCAATACATTAGAAATTAGGACATATCTCCCTCCAAAGCTCACCATATCTTCATTACTTTCCTTTGTTATTAATCTTGGAACATGATTCAACATGGTGGAATCTTCAGTCTCAGCAGTTTCAGTAAACTGTTCTTTGAACACTTTTACTGCTTCTTCCCCTATATTCTGTGTTGTAGTTAGTACTTCCCCTTCTCTGCTGAGTATTTCTTCTACTCTCAATTTTCTTCTTCCCCCTCTAACAAAGGTATGAAAGAACTTAGTGTTCTTGTCTGCATCATTGAACCACTTCATTCCAGCCTTTTACTTCCAAAACTCCTCTTCTATATGTCTATACTTTCTTAACTTTGCCTCTGCCTCTGCCTCCTGTAGATTGGCCCTGTTAGCTGGAGTGGGTGTCAGTTCCACTTGTACCTCCTGTACCTTTATTGTGTCCTCCAAAGTAGCAATTGTTTGAAATATATCCCCAAATGTTTCTCTACTCCACTGTGTAAGTACTCTTCTTAAATTCTTCATCTTCATATGAACCACAATAAAAGGATTACCTTGCAAATTCTTTATCTTCCAGCCATTTTCCACCATCTTCTGGAAATCAGCATGCTTTACCTAGAAATTTAAAAATCTAAAAGGCTTGATTACTCTTTCCTGTAAAACATTTCCTGCTACATGTAGTGGAGCATGGTCAGACCCCTGTCTTATTAAATGGTGAACCTCGCTATCAGGTATTATAGTCATCAACTCATTATTAGCAAAAACTCTATCTAGCCTTTCAAATATATATTCTTCTTCAATTCTCCCATTCCACCAAGTGTATAGACTTCCTTTAAAGTAAATTTTTCATATTTGATTGTTCAAAATATTTTAAAAAATATTTCTTTCTAGAAAAAAATTCCTTAAAATTGAGGAAAATGACTTTGTCAATGAAGATAGAAAATTGTTCAATAGGTTACTTCCAATTACATTCTCTTCTTCCCACCCACCCGACGACCCTCAACCCCATTTTCTGACAATTCCATCCCACCCCATATTCAAACCCGCACTTTCCACTCAATCCCTACTTTATAATATTTTTGTAGAAAAAAAATCAAATACACTCTTAATAGAAATTAACATTAAGCCACTCTTACTTCCTTTATTTCTTTTTACTTATCATAATTTTCTTTTATATAGTTAAACATTACGAACTTTGATTAATATTTTAAAATGTATTTTTTTATTTTATTAATATGAAAAAAACTAATACAATTTATAATACTTTTTGAATATCAAATTTTTTATTTTAAGATATCAAATTAATATAATCTGATTTAATTTTGAAAGTTAGTCAAATTAACTCTGGAAAAGTATGACATGATCTGAGCCGTTGAAATAAGTCTACGACACAGTCAAATTGCACCACGTCGCCAAGCAATTCAACGATCGATCGAAACTACAACTCCTCCGCAAATCGACGGGACAGCGACGCTCTGTTTCGTCAATTTTCCCTAAAAACAAAGCCCTAACTTTCTCTCTCTAAAAATTCTCCTCCAATTTCTCTCTCTTAAGCTTCCAATTTTTGGGCATTTTCCCTTAATTTAACTCTTTTGAGAAATTGGGTGCTCTATTCCAGCTTAAACCAGTTCTCCTCGGAGTTATACTACAGCTGAAGCTGACCCAATTTTTCAGATTCACTGGTGTTTCTGTTTATCTTCCCGGTAACTGATTTTACGAAGCTTTACATGTTTAAAGGTTGTATTTTTGGGGGGTGGGATGTTTGCACCCCCACCACCATGGTGAGGGTGTAGGCAGCTCATCAACGGAACTACACCCCACTTGTTTTTAGAGGTCTTTTTTTGTGTGGGTTTAATCGTTTTTCTTGTTTGCATAAACTGTAGTACTGTACCTGTGTGATATGGTGACGTGGACCTGAGCTTTATGCTTTTTAAAAAAAAAAGATAATTTCACTTTTTACTGTTCGAATTTGGAGATTTCAGCTAGGTAAATAGGAACAGTAAATCTGTGTGAATGGATACTTGGGATGAACGAGTAATGCTGATTTAGCTTTGATTATTTGGTGTAATTTTGGAAATTGGGTATAGCTTGTGTCCGTCTTTGCATATATGTTAGTTTGAGTTAATTTTGGTGTGTTTCATTTTTTAGTTTCAGACACATGTAAATTCATGACTTGGATTTTGTGTTTTGTAGAAAGATTAAATTTTGGTCGAATTTGTGTTTTACTTTTGGACATATGTAAATTCATGCCTTGGAATTGTGTATGTTGAAAAAAGATGAAATTTTGGTCTAGTTTGTGCTTTATTTTCAGATATATGTAAATTCATGCCTTGGATTTGTGTGTGTCGAAAAAGATAATTTTAGCTGATTTTTATGAAGAATTTCATGTTTGTGTTTTTTGTTTGCATGACAGGATGGTTTGAGGAGTTATTGAGGTAGTGGTGCAGTTTAGCCATGGGGAGCAGTGATATTGACAAATCCTCTAAGGAGGCAAAGGAGTCAAAGGAGGCGAAAACTCCCAATTCACAGGTAACTATTTTCTTTCTTTTTTCATTTGATAACAAGAATTATTTATATAACATGTGAGCTAGCCTAAATCCATAGCATCATTTAGGAGCAGGCTTCATCTACTGCTACTGGTACGGTAAATCCAGACTGGTCCGGGTTTCAGGTTGAGTTTCTCTGTAGCATTCTACTCAGTCTTTTACTTCATCTGGTGAAATTTCATTGTTGGTAGTCAAAGCCTCAAAGGACATGGATTGTCCTCATGCAGGGATATTCTCCAATGCCTCCACATGGATTCATGGCTTCAAGTCCTCAAGCACACCCTTACATGTGGGGAGTTCAGGTATGGTGGAATTATGATTCATCTTATGTTTAGTGATTCTTTCAAGAATTAGATCTGCTGGTTGTACATGAAGGAGTTCAGTCATCACATCTTCGTAAACAAGCATGTTTCTGGATAGTTTAGGATCACCTGCGTGGTGTTCATAATACTGAATAGAGTTAAATGTTGCTATAATGATGGATATATGTGATATTAGTCTGTGATAATCAACGTAAAGGTGCTTGCCATCACCAATTCTGGATTTGAAATAGGAGAGAGTTGGGCTTGTAGAAGAGTTTCAGGAAGCTTGTTTTATTGCTGATGAGCTTTGCTCATAAGCATCCTCATTTTTTGACCCTGATTGTTTACTGGTTAAACGTGCTTTTTTGCTACTTTTCTGTTCTTTTGAATTCTGATAGTGTTTTTCATATCCAATAATACCCTCATTCTTCGAAGTCAAAAAGGTAAAAGAGAATGTGAAAATATCACTATTAAGTTTCAGTATGTCTTACACTTGAATACTTGTTTGTGATGATAGATTCTTAAATGATGCCTTGTCTCTAAGGAATGCCAAAGCCATAGTCATTTTTCTTTCAGTGTCCTTTATTTGTGGACATAACTACCATGCTTTTGGAACATTTTTTTTTGTTTCAGACTACAGTTATGGATTTGTTTTTTCCAATTTTGCATTATTATTGTTATTACTGCTATATTTTTATAATTTGTTCTGTTGTTTTGAGGAAGCATTTATAGTTGGCAATTGGCATTATAAACCCCTTTTGATAGATTCAATTCAAGGCATTTTAAATCAGTTATAAGAACCTTCTTGACTAGAAAAATCTATAAATATAAAGTTATCCTTATTTTGGAAAAAAAAAATCTATAAATATAGATAGCTTTATATATGGTATTTTGAAGAAACAAATTAAAGGCAATGAGTAAGCATGTCGTAACCTAAATTTGTATCAGTTGTCTAAATCTCTTTTCTTCAGAAAATACTCAGAATGCTCACATTGAAAGTTTAACATAACTTTTTTTGATTTGTGTGATGCTTAAAATGGAGAAAACCTTGGTGCCTGCATATTTTTATATTGTTCTCACCTCTTTATATGTACGTATACATGGAAAATTTTCAGTGGAAGGAATAATGAAATAGTGTGTGATTGCTGTTGTCATGATTCATTAATAACTTTGGGGTCTTGATACCTCTTTGCATTGATGCAGACTCTAGAACACCTATAAATATGGAGTTTAAGTTGCTTGCTATTCAAGAGTCTTTTGTTGGTTCAAGCCACTTGTTGACCATTCATCTTAATTCTTCTTAGATCAAGTGATAATGACTTGTATCTAAACTATCAAGAAAATACATGAATTGCAATTGATCCAATTATCTAGCTCATGCTGTTTGGTGTCTCCACTGCTTCTCAAGTCTTAATAAAGGTGACAAACATTGGGTTGTAAATTAGTTACAAACTGCGGATTAAATTCTTGGTTAAGTCCTTGCCAAAGGTTCTAAAATTGAGGAAAAGCAACAACTGTAATGTGAGAGTCTGCTTGGTCAACTCCTTACCGAAGGTTCTAAAGTTTCCTTGTGTGAACTTTAAAAGGATGCATACTATCAATTGTAGTACACTGTACACCTCCCAAACCAGTCATATGAATCCTCTACATTATGTTGTGTACATCTACCACAGTCCTCCTTTATCTGAGTTCAGATTGGCTATGCCACGCCTGAAAGACAGTTGTTTACCAGGATGTCTGAGCTAATTATTTTTCTGCTCAAGTATTGTGCTAATTTCTTGCTGCATCTCCATGGTTCTGAAATGAGAGAGTTCTGGTAAATTTTGCTGGATTCAAGCATCTGGAGCCATATGTGTAAATTACTACATCTATTTTTATTTGAATTTATTTGGAAAAAGATGTGCTATTATTTTAACGATGTAACTCATACAAGTTACTGTTGCTTTTTTTAACCAATATTTTTTTTGATTTTTTCAGCATCTTATGCCACCCTATGGTACTCCACCACATCCTTATGTCGCAATGTATCCCCATGGCGGAATATATGCTCATCCATCTATTCCTCCTGTATCTTCTTCTTCCCTAATAATTTTCAGCTTGCTACACATAGCTTGTGTTTAATTTTGCTAAGATGCAATCTTTTTCCTTATAATCAGGGATCTTACCCCTTCAGCCCCTTTGCGATGCCTTCTCCAAATGGCATTGCTGAAGTTGCAGTAAGTCCAAAGCTAGATATGTTCACTGATTTTATGCAATGATGCCAATGGTTCAAATTTCTAATTCTCATGCTGCTTTTGATATATGAATTTTTGTAGGTTAACACCTCTGGCAATGCCGAAGTAGATGGTAAATCATCTGAGGGGAAGGAGAAGTTGCCAATTAAAAGATCTAAAGGAAGCCTGGGTAGTTTGAATATGATTACAGGAAAGAACAATGAACCTGGTAAAACGTCTGGAGCATCTGCAAATGGAGTTTACTCGAAAAGGTATGGTGATACTCAACTGAATAAATTGTCTGGAAGGAAGAAGTACATGGAAAATAAAGACATGGAGCTCAGTCCCCCCCCCCCCC